>JAQFYG010000581.1:0-27811 GCA_034694325.1 Entomobrya corticalis | reverse complement strand
TGCAATGGTTTGTGATTGTGCCGGATACTATAAGAAAATGCACTGAAAAAATGGTTACTTTCTTACTGCAGCTATTATTGCGGTAAAAAATACTTGAGAAGGGCGGGTGCAATCATAAACAATAAAGTATATTAATTCACGAGAAAATAAGTTAACCATGAAGTTAATGTTATCACTAAAAGGCGGCCAATATTTGTGTGAAGAAACATAAATAAAACGGAATATTTTCTAAAGGGCTTCCATAATTATATGAATGAAAGATTGAAAGGATGAGAAGAAGAATGGTTTATTTAAATTGAGACTGAAAGCGATTCCCGGATGCGGTGTTTTCTTACAACTTATTCAACAGTGAACACAAGTAATTGTTAATGACGATAAAGCGGCTTAATTATATTATAAACAACGTCACAAAAAAAGTCAGAATACATTTTGATAAAAAGTGACTAGTTTTCTTTTGTGGTTTTCCTTCTTCTGTTTCCAATTAGTAATCAAAGAAAAAGAAACAATTTTGTTACTCTTTTGAGTGCATCATCATCATCATTATCATACAATTATACACGCATGATTAATTTTTTCTTGAAGATGATGACGATGATCGTCGTGGTTGTTCATGTGAGTAAGCATTCAACGGATTAAAATTTTACGAGAAGAAATAACACACACAGTTTTTATGAATAACTTAAAAAACTTATCAATTAGTATGGAACCGAGAATCGTTTTTTATGTGAGCTTGTAAAAAAATATAATAGTGATACTAATTATAAGAGCGATAAAGATAAAAAATAAACAGTCATAAATTTATATTTTGCAACGTTACTTGTTTGGGAAAAAATATATACGTAATAAAACGAGGAAGCAGTTTGGCAAGTGGCGACTCTATTGAAAATATCAGATCTGTAATCTCTAATCTGTTATCTTTGTACATGATCGTTTACCTCATCATCATTATCAAAACATCATAAAAGTATATTTCATTCATCAAGTTTAAAAGTGAAATGAACATTTGTTGAAAATCGTCTGCCATTTAAACATTCCTTCAAAAATAAAAAATAACTATTTTTTATGTGCGGTGTTTCTCGGTCAGTTAAAAAATATAATTATCATAAATATTTAAATATAAATGTTTTTTTTAAATGATTCTTTTCTCTGGGGTTGGCCAAAAGCTTTAACAATAAAAACATAATTATCATATCGAGTTGACAGTTAAAAGCAAATATTTATATAGTATTCCGACTCCCAACAACAAACCAATTTAAATATTACCATTTCGGCCCTGGTTTTTTTTATGTTGTGCCGTTTGTTCTTCTTCGAGGCTATTTATTTGTGTGGAAAAAAATATATTCCCTGTGTGTACTCTCAAATGACCTTCAACTCAAAACCCCAAAAAAAGATTGCATTGGAAACTTGACTGCATATTTGCTTTTGCCTGCAGTGCAGACATAATAATAAAAAAAACCTACCTAGATGGGAAAAATAAACATAAAGAGAGTTTTAATTGTTTTGAGTAATTAGATTTTAAAATATTTACCAGATGTTTGGGAGTTGTCAGTTGCTCTCATTTAAATATGATTTCTGGAACGGTTAAACCGTTAAAGTTTTTTTTAAAAAGGGAAATGTGATTACTTTGGCTGAAAAGCTGAAAGGAAAGACACATTGAAAAAAAATTGTTTTTTTTAGATTTTAACTATATAATAACCAGAGAAGGTAAAAGTAAAGGTAAAGGTAAACGCAATTTTAAGGAAAATGTCAAATGCCAAAGCCATGCTGTTTTCACTGCTGTTGTGAGAGACCACGACCGTTATTATTTATTTATTGATTTAGCTTTTGTCCAACCAACCAACCAACTCAAACTTGAACTTTATCAAAAACTCAAAACAATTTTTTATGTATTTAATTTTTTTTTCAGCCTGCTACATAGATACTTATACAGAGAACTTATAAATATCAATATTTTGCACAACAAATAAACTTATAATCCTCCGGTTCCTTCTAGTCTTCGATTTATTTCGATAATAATTAAAATCAGTCAGAAATTAACTAGCAACTCTACTTCGAAGTTGGAACTGACTGAATCAATTATAATTAGGGCGACGTGAAAATATAGTTTTTTTCTTTGTTGTTGTGAATCAAACCTTTGAATGCCCTTATCTGTCTTGTCATTAGTTCATAGTTAATTCATTACGTGTAACTGCTAGTACAACAAAAATTAAAAGTTAATTATCACAAACAACGTCTTCAAAATCAACTTAATTTATCTTGGCAGCGATCCTTCTGACATTTAATCTTTAAAAAACCAAAGTAGTTTCTAATTGTGTGTGGGTGTCAAACATTATTTATCGTTCTATAGTTCCCGTTTAAAACCTATAAGCTTTTTTTTGTAAAAACCGTCAGCTTCCGTTTAACAAACAGCGTGCTATTTTCCTGGAATATTGATCAGAAAAAAAACTCATTCAAAAATAAGTAACGGTAAACCGTTAGAAGTTCCACATACAAGAAAAAAAACTAAAAGTCAATTACATTTTCTGTTGGATATCCACTTTGAACGTTCAAACTTGAAAACAAGTATAAAAGGAAAAGGTTTCCAAAGATCTGCTCTTTGCCGAAGAAGCTTCTCGAAAGCAAAATTGCTACCGGTTTTCTTTTAACCGTTTTTTACGTGACATCCTCCTCCAGTTTTTAGACAAGTTGTGTTCGTCCCAGGAGTGAGCTGGGCGACACTCAAATATGGGAAATGCTGCAACAAAGAAAGGAGATCCAGCTGAAAATGGTAATATAAAATAATTACTTGATTAATCTCTCATTTAAATTTCATCCAAAACATGCTTGCTTATTCATATAGACCTAATTATGTAATATCTACAGAAGGAACTTATGAATTTAATTATCCAGAAAGATCAAAATAAAGTCGAATGATTAGTTAAAAACAATAAAGTGAAAAAAAGTTATCTAGAAAAAAGGACTTGATAGTTTTTTATGCGATTTAAGAAGAAAAGAAATTGGTTAATAAATTGCTTTTCACTCAGGAAGAAATAAAATGGAAAGTTATGAGGACAAAAAACTTATTTCCCATTAAAAAAAGACAATAATAAAAAGGTAGTAATTGCTCTAATCAAAGCTAATAAATCATGGAATAAAAAATATGAAAGGTTGTTTCAATTTACAAAAAATTTTACTAGAAAAAGTCCTTTATTCACAAAATTTGTGTCTTAATAACTGTTATTTAATTTCATTTGTTCTTTAATTTTTTTTTGTTAATTCCTTCAAATAATATCCATTAAAACTTGTTTAAGTTTAATGTTTAATCGTTCTTTATTTTCCGCTGTAATCATCAATGTTACATGTGATATTTTATTTACCTGGAAATTAAATATGAAACAACTAAAAAGAAAACAAGAGCAGGGAAAATAAATGTAGAAACAACGTGACTGATCGTTACATAATCCAACATCCTTCAAGCCTTATTATATGGGAAAAATGCAAGGTTATTTTTAAGCTAACTTTTTTAACTTTCCCAAAAACAAATGTTCCCATTTAACAAATAAAAAGTAACTTACAATTACAATTAAACTCATACGGGGTTTCCTGTGAAGATCAAAAGTTTTGTTATATCATCGCGCTTGATTAAGCTTCATTTCATTTTTTATTTTTATAAATGTTTATTAAAGTAAATTTCATAGTAAATGTTATCTATGTGTAATATATATATATATATAAAATCTATTCATTTATGTCAGTGAACCTCTTTATTTTTATAAATAAAGCATGTATATACTATATACTGTATAGAAAGTATATAGAAATGTGTGTGGAAACTTGTGGAAGAGTGAAAGCGGCGGCAAGATAAATAATTTTAGATCTGTGAAGAAATGCTTCCACTTCCACTCAAGTGAAAAATTATAATTAACGAGCGAGTGAGCGAGCAAAGTGAAAACGCAGCTCGTTCTCTCTCTCCCTCTCTACTACATTTACTACACATTACACACACATGAACTACTGGTATTGAAAAAAGGGAAAGCAAAATGAAAGCAAAGTGAAAGTTGAGGAGAAAAAAAAATATTTAAAGGGAAATGAAAACAAAATTTATATTTTTTTTCTTGATTGCGTAACATTTTTTTACTATGTGACTATACCTATTCGACATATGCTGCTCTGGTACTTTCAAAAGTATTTAAAACTTTAAACACGTCATTTATAAATGACTTTAGCTTTAACTTTGATGATAGTTGAAAAAGTGGGATTAATGTTAACAGGAACAAACAAAACGACAGCCAAAAGGAAAAAGAAGAAGAAATATTGAGAACAATCTGTCATTTTTGTATTTTGGGTCGTCTTCTTTATTGGAAAAGTTTTTTTGTGTATTTTTTTCGTTTTCAAACAGACTGTTCCTCTCTATTCATCATTTTCATCTTTTTAATATTTCCTTCTTATTTTTGTGTCGTTTTGTCGTCCTTATTTTCTTTCTTGAGAGCATATTTTTGGGAACAAAAGAGAACGAATAATATGGCATTGTACATATGAATTTCCAGACTTTTACGCATTTAAAAGCTGTGTGTTGAGTTGAATACTATAGCTGGTGGGCTTTAGTAGATGAAATGAAGGCATAAATTTTATGGATTTTCAATAAAAAGTTGAAAGTAAATAGTTTAGAATCCATAAAAAATCTGTTATATTAATACTTTTATTTCATTCTGGTAGCTTCTGGAACAAATCTTTTTTTTTATTTGAAACAATAAGGAACAAATAATAATATCACATCTGTTGTCAGTTTTCATATTTGTCAAAGAACAGATTGTAAAAAAGCAAGCTTTTGAAGCAGACATGGTCTTTGCATATTATTATTGTCGTCAGTCGTCATAATTATGTAGGTTGTTGTGCTATAACTTATAACAAGCAGACTAACAAAAAAAAACATTTTTGTGACGTAGATCATCCCACTTTAAAAATACAATACATATTTTCTGTTCATTGTATAAAAAAACCACAAGACGTCGGACGTGGAGGCCAATAAAATATTTGCTGTTGATTATTATTTTGGTCGTTTTTTATTTACAGTTTAACAGGAATAAAGACGGTTACTCAACAATACATAATGTATTTATTTTTTTTACTCCCACTTACTTTTCTTCTTCATCTTCAATCTTGATCTCTTATAAATCGTTTTTCTTCTTTCTTTGAAGAAAACAACAAGCTCAAGAGAGTATTATGTATCAAAAAAGTAAGTAAGAGCAAAAGACAACAAGAAAATACAAACGAGAATTGCTTTCCATTTAATACATTTTTGTCCCTTTGAACTCTACATCAAACCTTGAGACTATGAGACCGTGACAAAAACCAAATAAAGTATCGATCCAACATTTAAAAAAATGAAGAATATGAGATGATACATAATAAAAGTAAACGAAATATTCTGTGAATCTACTAAATATGTAGACACATGAAAAAATAAAATAAAAGGATGAAAATCCAAATGTGTGTGTGTCCTGTCCAACGATGCGAGTACACACAGCAAATTGTCATATTATTTTTAAGCCTTCAGGGCTATCAGTCTGCACGTGTGCGTAAATTGTTTCTTTGAAAATATATTTTTTTTGTCTATAGATTTATTTTTCATATTTGGTTTTTGAAAGGGTGAAAAGAAGAAGAGAAAAATGTTATATGCTCGATGACATGTAATCCCCAATCTCCTTTTCTTCCTTCTTCTTCTGCTTTCACCCGTCATATTACTTCTTTTCAGTGAAATAAGCAGGTATATTAAGGGAAGGAGGGAAAGTGAGGAGAAAGCAAAGAAGGCAGACTGACAGAAACAGAAGCCGTATAGAAAATAGTAATCGAGCTCTTCTTCTTCAACTTTCTCTCTTCGTTTTTTGGTAAATAAGAAGGAGATAGGCTTTCTCCACTAAAAAAGGAAGCATTTTCCATCTATATCATCGTATCAGAAACCTTCTTCTCTTTTTTTCTCACGCTGGTGTTTCCACTCCTTCTTTTTATTTTTGGAAAATTCAAACTTGAAAGAAGAAAGTAGAAAGGAAAAGAGACAGATAGATACACACACAGAGAGAAAGAGAGAGGGAGAAAGGCCAAAAAAGTTTACAATGTATGTTCATATGTTAAATATAAAAGGTAAAATTTGTTGCAGAAATTCCAGGTTTAAAAAAAATATTAGCTTATATGAAAGCACTTCCATTTTATTTTACCATCATCCATCCACCATCAAGTCAGCAAACGTGTGTGTGAGTAGGTGAAAGGAGAAGAGAGAAAGCAGAGAAAATATGGAGTGGTTTTGTATACAGTTTGGTTTTCCCTTTTACCGTTGTCAGCTCATAGCTTTTGGGTTATTTTCTCCTCTCTTGGAGTAATGTTACCACTTGCTACTCTATACATCTGCCGTTAGTGCCGTTGCAGTGAAAATAAAGGGAAATTTGAGACGACCAGAAGTATTCACAAGGTTACTATACAACAAGCTCATATCAAACAAAATATACTTACCTGAGCAATGTGAAAAAAGGAGAGAGATTCTCAAAAATGTACCCGTGTCTCTGGTATACATATATCTATATTGATTATATATATACTTGATATGTAGCCAGAAAGTGTGATATATTTATGTTAGTTTTTTTTTGGCAATAGTCGTCCCGAGTTTACTGACGCCTTCTTTAATCTCTCTTTTTTCTTCTCTTTCCTTCCCAATAATTCCTCCTAAACTTTGATGTTCCCCTTTATTTCTTTTCCTCTTAAGTCGTTTCCAATTGAAAATAAAGTGGAAAGCAGGTTATGTGATCAAGAAGAAGATGATGATGATGTTGCTCATGTCGTTCAAGATGATGATGATGATCATGATGATGACGGAGGTTTTTACTTGGAAAGGAGCACAGGTGGCTTCATACATCTACCTATCTGTATAGGTATGCATCATCATCATTCGATTTTTTTTTCAAGTGCAAAATCGAATCAAAGTTTTTAACGGAAAAAAGGCGGAGAAGAAGAAGAAGAAGAGTTTTTTTAAAAAAAGAAAGAAAAATAATAAAGTAGGAGAGAAAGTGACAGGAAAAAAAAGTAAAGAGAAAAGTTATATATTTCGTTTGTACGTGTGTACTTTTACAACAACCAGTCTTTCAACACTTTTTTTCTTTTTTGATGTCGTTATTTTATATATGAAGCGTATATATTATGATGACACAACATGTAATAATGGCTGTTGTTGTCGTGTGTGTGCTTTTGCAACATTTCCTTCATTTCATCATCATTTTCATTTCCTATTTTTCCCTTGTGTGTCGTGTCTCTTCCTTCCTCCGTTTTTCTGAGGTAATAATGGCTATATTTTTTTCGTCTTTTGGAATACGTGCAAAATAAGTGGAGAGAGATAGAGAAACACACACTCTCCTTTCGAAATGCCGTCGACAGCGCAACGGGGAAAATAATAAACAGCCTACATCTCATATTCCTACCATTATATTATACTTGTCGTTGTTGCCTCGATTCATCATCATTTTCATGGGAAGAAACCACCATCAGAGTACAAAGTACAAAATGGAAAATATGACATGACATTATTATGTAAACTTGCCAATAAGATTATGTTCTAGTCCTTCTGGAGTGCCGAGGCGATACATTGAAAAAACCATGTTTCGTAATACCCTCTACTTAAAAGCATTAAACATTATGAAAATGAAAATGAAAAGGACAAAAGAAGAGCTCAATTAGAGATTGTATAACATAAAGACTGGCAATTTTTTTAGACAATTGACAAGGATGATAATAAACAGATAAAAGAGAGAACTATTTAAAAAATAACTGCTAGTTAAAAAAATGTTTGAAAATGACATTGTATTTTTGTAGGTAAAGTTTATAATAGAATTTTTATTGAAAAGTTTTTTTCTATGGGAGTGCAGTTTTTTAGCTTTTTGGTTGTCGATGACCATCATCGTCATATGGCTTTATGGCAGTGGTCATCATCGTCATTGTATTGTCCACGAGCACCATCATCATCATCGGTACAAAAACGGCCATACAAATTTAAATGACAAATGCATAGTCGAGGATTTTGTATTTTTTTGGTGTAGGACGTTGAAGTTGTTGAATAGGTAGAGATGTATTATAATGTGGTGGACAGTGGACAGGGGATTGTGTAGGTATGAAAAAAAAGCTATTTTGATTATAATAGGGCATGCGAGAGGCATATATTTAGGTAGTCAAATCAGAGATTGGTAGTAGAAGGGTTAAAGTTAAAGTTAAACATATGTAAATAGCCTGTAGATGGACAGTGGACAGTCAGAAAAATATTGTAATAATAATACAGGATGATAGGAATGATGATGATGATGACGATCATGGTGATTTTTTTATAATGGGTAGGTGGCATGAAGTGGCATGCTTATTTTTTATAATTTTTTTTGCATGTCATATGTGACTAGGCATTAATCATGTGGAGAGAGATGCAGTGATGATGATGGTGATTATGAATGTGAACCCAAGTTTATTTTATTTTATAGTCGGATTAAAATACAATCGGAAGAAAAGAGAAACATAGATAGAATTAAGTTTTGGATGTGAAATGTGAATATGTAAATTATCTCTTTTAAATATACACACACTACTAGGTATATATTTTGATTCCTTTCAAAAATTGAAAATCTTTTTGGTTTGCTGTCATTCATGTAGAGAGAGAGAGATTTTTCTGTACTAAATAGGTATGTATAAATAAATTCTATCAAACCATCTAGTTAACTCTTCTCAAAATAAATGACTGGCAAGAAATAAATAGACATCGGACATGGTACATAATAATTGCAAATAAAATAAAATATGTTAGGGAATAAGAAGGAGATATATATGGATATGTGCACACAAGCACATGGTAAGCGAATTTAAAGCCAAGAACATAAATATAATCCGTGTCCAATGTCCGTCCATCCACACTATTTTTTTTGCTCTGTGTCACCAAAACAACCACACACACACAGATTTTACAAGTAGGTGACCATAGTGACCAAAGGCCTAAATGTATGCATATACCTATAATACGATATTATATAACAATAAAATATATTCGTTATTGTTTTACAATGAAAAAAAATATAATGGAGGAGGAAATTCCACATAAATATATTTACATATTTGTTGCATAAAAGGTGAAAGGAAAAAGATGTGTGTAATGTAACATATCTGCAAACAATGGCTTGATTTAGTATATTTTGTTTTAAAAGAAAGAAGAAAAAACATTGACAACAATTGATCATCTATCTCTACCTCTCTTTGAAACTTGAAACAAGGAGACCACCACCGGTCACCGGACAGAACAAATTTTTTGTGGTGTGTTGTTATATGTTACCTGGTGTGCTAAAATAAAATTTCAACATTTAAAAGTTATTGATACTCTTATAGTTAGTCAAAATATGTAGAGGAAGATGAATATAAAGATAAATTTGAAATAGACAGAGACAGAACAAGAATTTGTGACAATATATTTGTGCGTGCCACATATTTTATTGGAGTTGAGTTGACTCTTGTTGCGAGTTGTGAGCTCCTCCCATCCAATCTTTTTCCATATGTTCGACAGAGAGAGTCATTTTGGTAGTAAAATAGCAAGTGATAGAAAAAAAATATGGTAAAGTAATAATAATAATAATAATACTAATAATAATAGGTTGACTATATGGCTCTATTTTACTACACACACGTCCTATCATCCAATCCGCCCACATATTGATGCACCTGTTCTCAAAACGTCACCTTTCACTCACACACTCTTCCCTTTTCTGCTCCTGCCACAATAATAAAAAAGGGTTATGGCTTTTTATATAGAAAATAAAATTATACACACACATCTTTATTTTTTTGTAGGATTCAACATGTGTGCATATAAATATAAAATAAGAGCTGCTATCTCTCCTCCCCCCTCTCTTTCCATCTGTGCTGAAAACGAGCATAAAAGACTAAAAGAGAATTGAACTGGATTCATATATAAAATCCTAATTTATTGAGATATCGCATCTCATAATAAAAAATAGACTATCCGTTTGTAACACAATATGTCATACCGCAAGTTATAAAAGAATTCTACAGATACCGAACAGAAGATTCTTCTCAATTTCAGGTTATATTTTTTACCTGCTCATATAATATATTATGATGATCATGATAGTATCTTTTATAGTAGTATCATCATCATCATCCTGATTATTATATTTTTATGATCATAATCGTACAAATAATAATAATGTAGCACCATTGACCGTTGACCATTGACCATCTCTTTTTATTCAAGATTTGTATGTAGGTAGATTTAGATTATTTTGTAGGTAGGTGCGTGTTTTATCAATATCTGAGAGCCTACTTACTTTACTACTACAATTAATATCATAAATTAGAAGACAACATGTAGGTATCTTCACTTTTATCTTCTTCTCATCTTTTATTCCATCTCCTTTAAAAATAATGTCGTCTCCTTTCTCGAGCAAGTACTAAGGCTATATAACGCCACGCCACACAAAGAAAAATAATATAGAATGGAATGGATCATTTCAGTTTTCTCATATTTGGTATTGTACTGTTTTGTTGTGTGTGTGCTTAGAACTTAGAAGCTGAGAAGATCAGAAGAAGAATAAAATGATATTGTTTCGCCTCACCTTTTTCTTTTAAGAGATTTCATTCAACCTCATCCCTCCTCTCGTCCTCCTCCCGCACACACAAAACGGCGGAATATAAAAATATTCTATACACCCTTTATAGACTATATAGGAAAATAAATATAAACTGTATAAAAATAATAATAATACTTTATAAAAATTCAATCACATCTCTCGTCTCTCGTGTGTTGTTAATAAAAAACATTTTTGTTCCGTTCACCTGTTGCCAACACGATCAAAGTGATCCTGATGATCATCAGACATGCTACCTTTAAAGTAATAAATAAAAAAAGTACAAAAATTTCATCTCATTTCTGTCTAGATGTCTTGCAGTTATAAACTCAATCGAAATAATAAATGTAGTTTTGCAGAAAGAAAAAAGGAGATCATTATGTTTTATCTCAGCATAATCAAAAATATTTGCATCTGTGTAAACGCATCTCATCACGTTGACCATATGAAACGTGCCGATGCAAAAACTATTGAATGCTTTTGAAAAATAATCTTAAGTAAGATAAGTAGGTATAGAGGTTAAACGGTATAAGTATGGCTGTTGCCATAGTGACAGTAATAATAGGAGAGTGGCATTCTTATCCCATAAAATAAAAGAGATCATATTTAGAAGAAAAAAGTTGGGAAAAGTATTATATTTATATATTATACGACACCTAATTGTAAGTGACTACTGAACTACATACCAGGAATAAAAGGGAAAAGGACGCTCTTGTAATAATAATAATAATTCCACTTGTGCATCCACTAATGTTACTTATTTATGAAGACAACTCGTAAAAATTGTAACTTGAGACTTGAGACATGAGTATCTGTTTAAAAGGGATTTTGTGGTATAGCGGTTTTGGGGGATGGTGAAATTGGTATATGGGTTTGTAGAGGTATTATTGTTTTTTTTTATAGTGGATCGATAGAGAAAACAAAAATAATAATAATAATAATCCAACTACTTATTTTCTGTATTATTTTTCATCTATGAAAAGAAACGGTGTAGAAGTTGGAAGTGGAGACGGAAAGTTTGTTTTTGAGCGTTACTTCTTCTGATTACTTTGTTTGTTGTTTGCATTATAAAGCGACACTTGATTGGCACTCATGACATTATGCTCTTCTCGTCGTCTTCTTCTCTGTGTCCTACAGTGCTACTGTATATTTGAGAGATATTCTATACTTTTTTTGTCTTCTTACTTAAATGTCAATTGAGTTATGTTTGCATTTACTACAATGAGCTCTCTGGCTCTGGAGGAGGAGAATATGTATACCTACCTATTAAACAAATGGAATTGGAATGAAAATAGACAAATATAATTAAATATTAGGATTGACTACTAAACTCACAACAACAATTCACAAAACAATTTTTACTATTTCATATCAATTTTTATTTTAGTTAGCTTCATATGAAGTTTTGGCACTAACGTGAGGTTGAATTATTTATAACAGCCTTGAATTGAATAGATGTTTTTTGTGGCGTGTCGGTGTCAACAACATTTAGATTTTGCATATATATTTTTTTAACTTTAACTGTCGGACCAGTTTTTCTAGCACGTGGCATCATACAATATTATGAGAAGGAACAAGTGGACAATTAACTTTTCTTGCATATTTATTTATGTTTAAATGAGCAATCAATAAAATCTTAGTTGCATTTTTTATATGCACAAAATTTATTTTAAATGTCAACAGTGCACATGTTAAAAAGTGATATTTTCATTAACAATTAATAAAAGTAGAGTGGAATGGAGTGGGGCACATCATTAGCTGTTGAGTTGAGAGATTAACGACAAGTTTGTTTTCGAAAATCTTGCTGCATCATCGTCATCATCATCATCATCAAAGATTATTGATATGACTTTGTACATTGAACACAAAGTAAAACAGTAAACAACTAAAGCTCGTGTACTTTTTTTGCACCACACAAGCCCATAGAAGATTTATTAATCAGCTTTTTTAATATTGCTTGAGTTTGAAGGTGAGCAAGAGCAAAAGGCATTGTTACTATTTCTTGATTGTTTTGTTTGTTAGCTTGGTTGGTTGGTTGGGTTAGTAGCAGATGGGGATATCTTGAATAATCTTGAAAATAATTAAATAGACGGGGGACCAGTGCAGTGGCCTCTCTTGGTGATATAAAGACATGACCGTTATATAAATATATGCCGTTGTGTTTATTTTCATTATTATTATTGTTATTATAAACGATAAAGCAATCAAAAAAGATACGAATTTTGTATTGTATTTGCTCCTCTACAACAAACAAAACAGGCAATCAATAAAACTATGCAAACAATATTAAATGATATGGGAATGGCACATAGATAGGTAGTAGGTTGATGGTTTATAGGTACACCTCTAAGTCTTCATGAAAATATGACGGTTATCAAAAGCTACGGTTACATCGACACAAAATATATATTTATTATTTTTTATCGATGTATCTCAATCTCCAGCTCCAGTTCTCTCTCTCTCTCTGTGTTTATTTTCTAGGTAAAATTGTAACGGTATAATAAACGGCAGCGGGAGTCAACGTCATCATCATTCCACCAAAAAAAGGCAGAAATTGTAATGAAACGGAAAAACGTACGCTTTTGTGGTAGCAATCATGAAAATGTAGATTACAAATATATTTTTAGTTGTCGTGGTTAATTGGAGTTTGGGAATACATAATAAAAAAATATATATATCAAGAGAGAAGAGGGAGAGAGAAGGGAAACCATGATAAAATAATTGAGTTTTGTTGCCAGACTACAACTTGTTGTTTGCCAAAAGGAGGAAAGTGGAAAGTCCGCGTCCTCCTCCGCCGCGTATATATTATTATTACACAGAGTATGCGGGATTTTAGCATGACAATGACAACGCTTTCCCTTCACTTCCAACTTCCAACGCTCACAATATAACAATAATGCTTTGTTCCCATTCTATTTCCCTTTGAATACGGGAAAATTGGAGGGAGAAGGTATATGGAGTGGAGGGAATATGTATGGCGGAGACTGGAGGATGGATGGATAGATGATGGATTCTGGTGAAGAAGATGATGGAGTGGAATGATGTCGTTGATTGAATCTGTTCCAGGAATTTTCCACAGATTTTGACGACGCTCATCTCTCTTCTCCTCCAATAAACTAAACTAAAAACGCTGTTTTTCATGGAGAGCTCTACTCTTTGTGATCTGATGTGTGTGGATACACTCTGCGGTTTTTCCTGGTCTTCATGGATATTTTAGCATATTGACAAATTTCTCTATTGTAAAATAAATATTTTATGTGGGTGGATGCAAAAATATTTTTTTTGTTGGAGTTTGTTACATGTTGTTGATGAGGAATAACAATTGTTTTGAAAAAAAATACGCAATCAAAAAGTGTTTTACTTTTGATTTCTCTCTTTGAAATATGAAAACTGGTGGGGGATTGGTTGCATATGCAATTTTTGTTTTTGCGATAATGTCACAATCCTTTTCTTCTCCGACCTCTGGCTTTAAACAATAGCTTGTCATCAGATAAAAAAAAAATATTATGTGATGTGTGTATAGTGTATGGTGATGATGATGACTTAATATGAACAGCAAACATAAAAAAGCCATTAAAAAACAACAAGAGGAAGAGGAGAAAGCAGAGATGGAGAAAGGAGTATTAAAATACTGCCGAGATTTTCCACAGAGAAAAGTCTCTCTCTGTTTGATTGACATTTATAGAAGGTTTTTCAGCCTCAAATAAAACAACAAAAGCAGCAGCAGAGAGTTTACTCGTGGATAAATAGCAAGTAAAGAGTCGGTTGTCAGTACTTTAGTTGTTGTTTTTCACTCTCTCTCTCTCTGTCTGATATACATAAACATGGAGGAAATAATATGGAGGTTATGGAGGGTGGAGGTGATGGTGGTTGATGGTGGCGGTTTGAATGAGTGACTGTAAATGACAGGGTTGTCAAAACTTGGTCCTCTCTCTTCATGTTCCACAATAAACAAAGTGGAAAGGAAAACTGAAAAGTGAAAGCTATATATTTTTTTTGTTTGCTGATAGAGTATGATGGAGGAGCCACCTCCATGCTTTCACCACCACCGCCTCCAAGTACCAGTGCCAATCAAAATCTCTATTGTTATCGCTTTCTCTCTTTCTCTCTGCATAAATTACTGTGACAACTGCATACCATTTTCATGCTGATCTCCATCATCATCATTGAAGTAGACGTCATCTATTTTCCATTTTGGATGAAAATAAAATATGACAAACAAATTTTTTAAACAAATCATATCACTATTTTCTGTGGTTTACATCCGTTTTTGCTTTCCCTTTTTTCGTCCAACAATTCATGTGTGTGTTTAGTATAATTTTAAGAACGCTCGATTAAACAAAACTTTTGAATCTTCTGGGAAATATGTAACGATCACGACGTTAATACATTATATGGTAACATGATACATTATTAGTTTATCGTCCTTCAAATAATACAAAAGAAAAGAGTTTTCTATGAAAAAAAAAATTAACAGATCATTTTTTGATGTTTCTCCCGTAAATTAATAATTATCTTTTGTGTGTGGGAAAATCATCCTACACAACAGCGTTTTCTCATAAATTTTGAAAAGAATAGATTTAATTCGTAATTTGAAACTTTGAAACTGAATATTATGATGAATTACTTTCTCATCATAATAGAAAATCATCATAAAAAACCCATATTGTGATTGATAAATAATTATATATGATCGCATAATTGTGTATGTATTACAAATATATTTTAATTATTATGTGTGTAAATATGTTTTTTATATATTTCTGAATGTATGTTTTGTGTATAAACATATATATGTCAATATATATATATAATATATATATATATATATATATTCACTATATATCTTTCTTTATGTTTAGCTATCTCTTCTTCGTTGGTCCTTTTGATTACAATTTAATTTATATTTACCTATAAACAACCTCTATTATTATTATATATTATATATGTGTACAGAAATTGATCGTTGTAATTGTGCGAATCTTTATATATATCTTTTAATTGTTGTTGTCGTTTAATTATAATTATATATGGCCGTTAATGTTCTTTCATTTTTTTACTTTTCTTTCAAGAAAAAAAATCTTTTGTTATATAACTTTTTTTTGGTTTTTTGGTATAATTCAGTTTATAATTTTTGAAAAACAAAAGATCGAGATTTCATTCCTTCTTCTTATTATTTTTTGTGAACATTTCCAAGGCTCATTTTCTTACGGAAATATTTCGAATTTTGAGTTAATTTTTCAGTGGTTACTTAAGGGATCTAAATCAAAAGGATTTTAAACAAATTTGAGTTTAGTTTTGAGTTTAGGATGGAAAAATTGCGCGAAAATTATATAATTTAATCAACAAAACATTTCTTCATCAGAGAACAGGAGAAGGCGCGAAAGAAAATTGTGTAAAAATCTGACCATGTTTTCTTTTTCTATTTGTTTCTTTTTGACAATTTCCTGTGCTCAAAAAAGTCGAGTCTGTGCAGCGTTCTCCAGACAGTGGTTAGTACAATTTTGGCTGTCGCAGCAGCTCATTCTATAAATATATTATTATATATAATACATATATATACCTATATATCTATAAAAATATTTTATATTTATAAGTAATTATTCTTTTTATTATTATTTTTGCTGTAATTTTTATCTATCTGTTTATTATAATATATCAAAACACACATTTATTTTAATTTTCTTACCAAAAAACAATAATTAATAGAATGTTTAAACTTTAAACTCTTTTTAATACACGCACTTTGTTTGCACCACGATTTTTAGTTATTTTTTTCAATCAAAAAGTACAATAAACTGTACGGAAAATTTGTTCGAATACGGGAACATTCTTTTTCTAGTAGTTTCTTTTCTTTAAAATCTTGGTTTTTTTCGAGAATAACTTGTTAAATAACTCAAATCAACTAATTTTTTATTGTGTATGTGAGTCACTAATTAATAGATATTTTTTTGCGTAAAGCGACTAGCATTTCAAAAAAAAAAACATTTATCACTACACCACTTTTACTAATAGTTTCCTGCACAACATATTACTCATTTCAATCTAAACTTTTTAAAAAACATAATATTTTTATCGAGGTTTCTGTGGTCAAAATAATTACTAATTACAAGTTTGTTTTGCAATGGAACGGGTTTTGGGGCAATGTGAATCACTCTCTAGCTTAAAGCTTTTTATACTAATAAACAGCGATAAAAAAAGTGATTTTGGTGACTAATTAATAAAAAAATTTTGTGGGTTATGTCAAATTTTATAATTGTCCATGTGCGTAATTAAAATTAAAGTTTTTTTTACATAAAGCTGTGTGTGTGCATAAAAAAGGGGAAAAATCATGACAAAATATGTCATTGGAATTACAATGCAAAATGACGAACTGTATATATACTGCTGATTAATTACTTATTATTTCATTTTTAAATATAAAGATTAATCAGCTCAAAGAAATATTTTAAAGCTTTAAAGCTCTCTGCGGTATGTGCTGCTACGTGCTATATAATAAAATTTTATAATAAATATATACTCTTAATATTGAAAAAAGGCTTAAAAATACGTTATTATTTAGACAAGACATTAGTATAGACTTAATACGTGGGTTTACGATGACAATTTTTGAAGGATTTAGACTTTCAATGATTTAGACATTTAGACTTTTAGTGAAGAAGACAAGTAGAAAAGCAAACTAAATAGATAGATGAATGAATAATAAGCCATAAAATTAATATTAGTTTTGTCCTTCATCCTTCAATCTTATCTTTCCAGAGAGAAAACGGTGAATTGTTTGTGTCTTGTGGAATGTTGAGGAATGCGTGATGATGATGACATGACCAGACTGAATGAGTAGTAATTTGACTTTTATGTCATTCTATAGATTACAGATAATTCTTGAGAAAAACAAGCATAAAATTATTATCGGTTTTCATTATCAGCTATTTATGAGCTGGAAAGGGAATAATTTATATAGATTTATTTATTATTTCTCAGTTGTTGAGTCCCATTGTCTTAATTCACAAGAAAAATCAAAAATTGATTTACACAATTTACAATTTTCACAGAATGGTCGTTATAATCGTTAGTTTAGAAGTCTTTCGTAAAAAAATTTAGCTATAGCATAGGCAATAGTAAACGAAACTATAAATAAAATAACAGCTAACGTTAAAGTTAAACAGTTTTACAGTTTTTTTTTGTGTTTCGTTCCGGTTTTAAATAACTAGTTAATATTTTTACTAGTTTTTTTCTTTAGTTTTTTAGCCGCCGCCGCCGCCGCCGCTGCTGCTGCTGCTGCTGCTAAAACAGTCTCAAAATAACTAGCCACTATACTACTACTTCTCACTAAAACAAATAAAACCAATAATAATATAATTACAAATAAAAATTATATAATCAATAGATAACCAAAAAATAATAATTAAAAAAAGAGAAGAAACCACTTTTATTAGACGATTATTTTATTTTACAAGTCTTTATTTAAAAATTTCTTTTAGCTTAGTTTCCTTTTACAGGCTGTTATGGAATATATTTATCAGTTTATTTTATTATGATCGCTATTGAATATAGCTTTACATCTTTTTTTCTTTGTTATTCGCTAATTTTCTATTGTTTTTTTGGTTGTAAATTCTTGAGCATGTCTATATGGTGATGTTAGTGTTGTAGATAGAAAAACTAGATTAATAGATATATCTTTCTATATAGCCTATATACATCTTTCTCTCTCTCGCCATTCAATATATTTTTAGTCTATATATTTTAGTTTAGTAAATAGTAAATGTACAAAAGCATACAAGACTTTATATATATTTATTAGTTTAAATGTGTAAAAAATTTATATATATTTATGCTGTAACGGTGCTGCGAATGAGATTTTAACGAGCAAAATAATCTCTTGTTTTTGTTTTGTGTTCTTTGCTCTGCCACGACAGCATGCAATAATTTTTTCTTGTGTCAAACCAAAAACTGACGACCAAATATTATGAGTAATTAATATTTTTGACCGAGAAAAAGAAATAAGACGAAAAAATTTAGAACAATAGGCTGTAAATGTAAAGCTGTAGTTTTATGCTTTTTATTAGAAAAATGCTACAGAAAAAAAGGGATTGCTTTAAAATATAAGTGAACAGATCTTAACAAGCTTTTCGCAAAGAAAAGTGAATTAGTTTTTAAAATTGTCAAGATCAAAAAAAACATGTCATAAGTTATTATTTATTATTTCCGTTTTTTAAATTATTACACGACAAATTTAGATTGGGTGGGATATATAATTATAAATTGCGTGTTAGCAAACAAATTATAAAATAAATTACCTGTGGTAGTAGTGTGGTGGTAGTAGTAGTATAGTAGTAATTAGTTGTTTTGTAGTTATAGTAGCAACAGAAACGGTATATCAGTTTTTTTAGAAAAATGGACCAATTTGTCATTTTGTCTATTGTGTGGTGATTGTAGTTTTATAGAAAGATGGACAGTAAATACATACACAGTTAGCTAAATAGTTACTCTGCTTGAATTTAAAATATAAAATCTTGAAAAACTATGTTTTGAATGGATTTTCAAACGATAAAGTGTTTTATCAAAAAACAATTTTCAAATCGCGAAACGCCATTTCCTTCTAAGCTGCTGCCTTAATTTAAAGCCGCTCTATCAACTTTCACTGGAAATTATTATCAATTCAATACTTTTTCCAGAAGACGCGTCTGTCTGCCATGAACTAAAACATTTTTAATGTGCATCAAAGCATGATAAAGAATGTTTGCGAGAAAAAAGTGTGATTTGTTTGCGAGTAAAAATTACAAAAAAATGTCTTCATGAACATCATTTTCATCCATTTATTTAAAAAATAGAGATGTCAACTGATTCAAGAAGCAAGAAAAAAGCTGAAAATTCTATACATTTTTATTATTTATTTATTTTTATTAAGTACAGCAAACAGAATTAGAAGCCTTGGCTTATAAAAGGCTTATTTTATTTATTTATCAAACGAAATGAAATGAAAAAGTATTTTTCTATATTTAAAAGGTATATATTTTGTGTGAAGTGCAGTAAATAGATTTATTTTTTTATTTAGTGCTCCACACAGTCTGTTGAGCTGTTTGTCATTTTATTTTATATTTTTTTTCTTGGCTGATTTTTCTCTTTAAGTCTGTTCAGCTCAGTGCTGATCATGGTGGAATGAGCTTGATGAAAATGAAAGAAGTGAAAGTGAATTGAAAAGAAAAAAGGGGTTAAAGAAAAGGAATCCTCCGTTTTTTCTTTGGAAAAATTTTCTCCCTTTTTTGAAGAGAGTAAAGTAATGCTATTCATTTGTGTGTACAAAAGTGAAAGATTCCGGTAGACTTACTGTTCGTTGTTGTGAATTCTAAAAAATATTTGGTGTGAAGAAAAGAAGGATTGCGAGATTGAGTTTTTTCGGAGACGTTGCTAAACAAATTTTGTTGCAATTTACCCCGAAAAAAAGAGGATTTCTCTCGGACTGTTGCTATTTCATTATTACTTTGCACGTGTTACATCCTTTGAAAAAAACTTTTTCATTTGGTTGACCATCTGAATAAAAAAGAGAGCATATATATTATTATATATACTGACTGATTATATATATATATTTCAAAATGATAACGCCACTAAAAATATCCAAGGATAATGCTATTAACGGAAGTAATCCTGGATTTTCAAGTGCTTTGCAAAACGAGGAAATGATCTGTTTTTGGTGGGAAAGTAGGTTTCTTTATATTTTTTGTATTTATATATATTATATATATATTTTCGAGGGGGTTGCAACTTTTACAAATTATTATTTTTTGCTTTCTCTCTTTTGTTTTTATTGAATGAAAAGAGAGAGTTTCAGATATATATTTTATGTGGAAAAGACAAAAGACGATTTAAAAGGTGTTTATTCTATTAACAAATAAAAGCTTTTGTTTTCTACTTTAAAAAAACATATAAGGATCTTGTGTCGACCGAGATACACAAGTGAAAATGAAAAATATATGGTGATTCTCACTTTTTCTTTTACTTTCTCTCCCGTTTTCTCTCTCTCTCTCTCTCTCTAACATCACATAAGTCTTTTCTTCCGTTTTTTTAAATGTTTACTTTTGTTTCTCGCTTTTTGCTACGGTCTCGTGGTGGATGTTGGCCATGGTAGTGGTGGTGCGGGGTGATGATGGAACAAGAGGAGAAAATAAGCTCAAATACAACAATGGGATCTCTGCTCTGGTGAAAGTTTGTGGAGAAAGTAGAGAGAGAGACATGTATACATATAACATCCTCTATTGTTATTGTTATTACATACTATTATTTATCTTTTTAGTATTTTACTCTCTAAATATTTATATAGGAGAAATGTTTAAGTCCAAACTAAACTAAAAAGAGAATCATTATATATTTACTTGGACTTGGAGAAAGTGAAAGCGAGAGAGAAAGAGAAGATTTGCTAGTGATTTGTATCTTTGTGTTTAGCATCCTGAAAATAAAAAAAAACTTTCTCCGGTTTATGCTCTCTCCTGAGCCGTATCATTATGGAGAAAGGAGTCCGTTTTATTTTTGACTCGCAGACTTGCAGTCATTTATTGTTCTTTGTGTTATGTGTGTGGATCCGAGTAATTTTGCTAAAATAAAAAAAATAAAATAAGTGACAGGATTTTCTGGAATGGAAGGCTTTCTCTTTTTTGGGTTCTCTCCTCAAGCTATATGGGATCGTGAATGTTGTAACTTTCTCTTAAGGTTTTTTATATTTATTTATTTATGTGTGTGTCTATGAAAGTATTTGGCACATATGAGCGCCATAATCCTAAAAAGAAAGGAATTGTATGGCTTTCTTCTTGTCTTATACCACTTTCTCCATAGCTCACAGGAAATAATATATTTTTATTATTATTTTGATACTTGCAAAGAAATTTTACGCTATAAAATATGATAGTAGAGAAAGTGGCGAAAGTTAGAGGAGAGAGAAAGGGGTTTCAGGTGAAAGTCAAAAAATATTTTATACCAAAAATATTCAGAGAGTGAAAGTAACTTTGAAAATATAAATTTATATAACGTGCGGTCACACTGTTGATGATTGTTCGGGAAAAACTGAGAAGAGAAAGTAGAGAGAGATACATAAATATATACATAGTGAAAGCAGCTGTGTGTGGGTTTAGGGTGCTTTCTAGTAACAATATTTTAAAATATAATTTTAGGTTTGCTGACTTTTCCATCTTCAGTTTCCCATCCTCCTCTCCTCAAATATCTTTTTATTTTGGCTAGAGGCCCTCTCCCTCTCTCTCTTTCTGAAATTCTACAAGAGAATCAAACGATATGCCTTGCTTTCTCTTTTTTCTTCTTTCTACTCGATCAAAAAGAGAGAAAGTGAGGTTTACACTTTCTCTCTCTCGCATTTTCGCATAATTCCCAGAGAGATGCTTTTGCATCCAAAGAATACATATTTTTCTAGAGAGAAACGCATTTTGGTTTTTCTCTCTTTCTCTGTGTAACCATCATGCCCCCTTTTCTCGTTCAACTTTCTCCTCACTAATGCTTTCTCTCTCTCTCTTGAAGAGAAAGTAAGCTAGGTACTTAGGTAGATATTTATGTGTGTTGTATACAGAGAAGAATTGGATTTTCAGAAAGTAAAGTCAACAGTGAAAATTTTTGGTTTTCTTCTCCAGATATTTTCTCTTATGAATCCACAGTAAATATTTAAAAAGGAAAAAGAGAAAGCTACAGAAAGAAGATTTTCTACTTTCCCCAGATTTAAAACCTATCTCTAGGTATTTATTCTATTAGCAAATTCTCTTCCTTTTGTTTGATGAACGACAGATACATAAAATATAGACATACTTAAAAATAACCGGAGAGAAAGAAGATAAAATAATTTTTTTAAAACTGTATTCATCCAACCATGTTTATTATTCGACTATTTCGAATGAATGGATATAAAAACTAAGGCATATTTTTTGTATACTATTTAGCTTTTTTACAGAGCCATTATCATGGTGAAGCACCACCATTATCATGGAAATTCCTCAGAGATTCATCATTAACCGTCGATTCCAACGCTCCAAGTTTTTAGAAGTCAGCCAGTCGTAAATAAATATCCTTCGATTTACTCAAGGAAGAATCTCTCCTCATTTTGGAGAAAGCTATTAGCATATTTTTTTTCATATAGATTTTCTCTATCAGGTCTCTCGAGAAAGTTATGAGGAAAAAGATATGAGCAAAAATAGAATAGATTTTTCCCCCAGTTTAGCAAAAAGTGAGTCATTTAATCTTGTGAAAATTATTTTAACTATCTGCCGCTTCAGTGACTGCTCATGTTAATGACGAATATCTAAAAAGACAGAAAATATTTTGCAAGAAGAATATTTTATGTGGCTTGACGACGATGATACTAAAAGCTTACAACACAATATCCAGCGTCAGAGCCAGCGTCATCATCATCTCCATAAAAACATGGTTTATAACCAAACATTATCATCAAAGCGACAAGACAAGATGATGACGATGAAAATTATGATGAGCTTTATCTTTTCTCTCTATATATATTTCATTATTATTATTATTATTATTATTATTTCACATCAAACAAATAATGTATGTAAGAACATTTCACGAGATAATGGCATAATAAAGATCCATAAAACCCATGTTTTAACTCTGATACCTATACACACACATATCCACACAGATTTTCTTATTTTACCTTCCAAAAATATCCTCATAATTTCCTTCCAAACCATTCGAAACATGTATGTACCCATTTTATAGACATATCACACATCACACCACCTCATGTACTCATCTCTCCTTAAAGATAACCTTATCACTTCCATTTTCCATATTATTTTTTTACTATAAAAATAGCAAGTTGAGGATCTGACGTGTGTTTTTTTTTCTCTACATATCTTCTTCTCTCTAAACACAGGAATGTTTCTTCTTACATTTCTCCCCGCTTTCTCCCCTGCTTTCTCTCTCTCTCTCTCTCTCACTGACACATACACAACACACACGCTTTTCCGGTGAGTTGACTAGAAAAAAAAGGAAAGATGGAAAACAGAGAGAAATGGAGAGATGTAGAGAGAGGACGATGATGAGATGAGAATCGATCATGGAGAAACACAGCAGTGTTCAGTCTTCTTTCTCTCCATTTTTTTCTATAGTCTCTTGTTGTTGACTCTGACTCCCTTTCACGTCTCACGCAACGCATCTTTCTTCCCCATTTTCTGGAATAGTTACAAGTAAAATAGTATATTAGAAATGAAGATGATGATGAGGTGGAGGTGGTGGTGGTGGTGGTTGTTGGTGGGCCTACTAGGTCTCTTGTCTCTTATCCTTCACAGCAGGTAGTACTAATTACCGGTGTAGTAGAGGGAAAATGGTGGAGGAGAGTTGGATGGATGGAAAAAGGAAGTCTTTAATAAACTAGACGTCTCTATACTTTCTCTACACAGATGGCTTCTTACAAAGACTTTCCACTAGAATTGCTTGATATTTTTATATGTATTTTTGTGCCAAGTTTCAAGTTGGAAAATCTTTTTTATTTTCCCTCGTGTCTGTCCTTCCTGTTGTTCTTCTTTTTATCATCATCAGAATTCGATCCAGTTCTCGGAGTACCGGAGCTCCAGAGCCTCTTCCTTTTGTCATATTCTTTGAGATGGTAATAATGATAATGTCGCATATCGTCGTCATCATGATTCTATTTTATTTTATTATTGAGTTTTCATAGAATATTTTATATATATTATATAGTATGTATTATGTATATATACATATAAGAGAGAAGACAGGATATGTTCTCTGTGTGTGACGCTCTATTAGTTATTTTGTTGAAAAGGCGATCATTAACTCTGTGTTTCCCTCTTTAAAAATGTTTTATTTTTAGCTTTTTAAGGGGGATATCTTGGAAAATAAAAAAAAACATTTTCTCTTGTCTTCTGGCAGTTCTGTCAATCAGAATGGGTTGATGACGATAATGGTTGGATGTTGGAAGTTTTGTGATGCGGATTTGATTGCCAGAAAAAAAATTTATTTTTATAACCAGGAGCTATACTGCTCGGCTCCGATCAAGACCAAGGTGTGTTGTCAATAGTTCTAAAGTCTAAAGCAGGATCTAAATCTAAATTAATTCTTTATTTTTTGAGATCTTCAGGTATTTTGTTCGTATAAAAGATTTTTTTTTATTAAATTACTTCACTTTTTTAAATAATCTTCGTACAATACATGTTTTTTATTGTGTTTTGTATAAAAAATCTTACGGCTACGGGGTTGAAAAAAAAACTAAAAATGATGTCGAGGGATGACGGCGACGGGAAGTTTAAAAAAATTATATAGTCGTCATCATCATCCTCATCATCATCAAAAGGATGTTAGCATTGATTTTGTTACTGTATATTATATTTTTTTGCTGCTTCCAGCAATATTTTTTTTATCTGGCATCAACATCATCATGATCATCATCGTCGTCGTCAACTCCTCATCTTCCTCAAAAAAAATATTCGCTAGAGCAACTCTTTCAGGTCGTTTTTGGTGTCGTCAGATAAAAATTTTCCTATAAAAAAAGTGTGTAGTTGGTTGGTAGTTTGGTAGTGAATATTACTTATCTTCTTCGACATTTTGTAGCGTTAGCACTTTCAACTTCACCCAGTCACCGACAACAAAAAAAAATACACACACTCCACTTTTGGCAAATTTGTATGAGAAATATAAATATATATATATATATAATACATATAAAACGACTATATAATAATAATAAAAAGAGGATCGATTAGAAGAGAAAAAAATATGTGTGTGTAGCATCTTGTTCATGACATGTCGTTCTCGTCTCTTCGTCTCTCGAATATTTAGGTAGAAACTAGATATTTGGAGAAAAGGCGAGGCCCTCGCAAACTCTTTTTTTTAATTCTATAACCTGAAGCTATACATCCTTGAAGCTTGACGCTCTTCTCCTCTGAAAAAAAAACAACTGCAGAATTATATAGCGACTAGCGACAAAATATATTTCTATATTTTTAAAATATGCTCTTGGATGACTTGATTTTCAACTTGAGACTTTCAGTGCATGATTTTTATGAAAAGCTTTATTAATACTTTCACCATAAAATATTGCTGAATATAAAGCACAAAAAAAATATAAAAAAAATTTCTAATGCTGCATTATATACAACGGACGTATTGACAGTATTGCCATGAGACTTGTGAGACCATGGGTATTTTTTTTTGCTGGGATAAAATAAATGTCTTGACTTTGACTTTTGTCAAATTATAGATTTATTTTTTATAGATGAGCTCTCCCAGTATATGTTGTAATTTCTTGAGCAAACAATCATTTCCCATGTCATATCAATAGAAACAGACAGGTTGGAAGGAAGGAGACTAGAGGGACTAGAAGAAGGGACTTACACCCACTTAAACATATATATAAGTTTTTTATAGTATTGACACTAACTTTCTCTTAGGATATTACCTAGGAAAAAATAAATTTGTCAGAGGAGGAGAACATTGGAGAAAATTAAAATTGACGAGAATTGACAGGCCAGCCAGAGAAAAAGGGATTCCGTGTGAGAAAAGATATATGTTTTTTGTGTGGTACGGCTTGCTACTAATGGAAATATTATTGACGGCAGATTTGTCTCTCGCTAAAAACATTACATATTTTCTACCCTTTTTTTCTCTGACTAACCTTGATGCCGTTGTTCTTTACCAAAAAAATATAAAAAAAAATATAGAAGAAATTTAATGTAGACTGTGTCATTGGATTAGTGTAAAAGCATTACTAAAAAAGGGTACAATGTAAGAATAAGAATAACAAGGAATTCGTAAAAAAAAATATATACAAAGACAACAAGTTAAAGTTAAACACAAAAAAAAACTTCTTTTTTTCTCTCGGCTGACTTTCTTCTCGGCTAAAACCAAAAGGAGAAAAAAAGGATAAAGATGACAGATATAGGCAGGGATATACCTATCTGTTGTTTAAAAATAAAATGTATATTAGATAGTTATATATATTTGAACATTAATAATATATGTTCCTAGATTGACGCACAAAAAATAGTTCCTTTTCTAAAAAAAACTAAACTCTCTCCAATTTCGGTCGCATTTTCTCTATCCTGCCAAAGGACAAAGTATTTTAGCTTCAGAGTTATTCCATAATATCATGTGATTCTATATACTAGCAGAAGTATATATATATATATATATATATATATATTCTAAATATAGATAATCTTTTATGGGAAAAAAACAATAGAATTGTCTTCTCTTTTTATCTTTATCTTATCTGGTTATATAAAACAATATATATATATATTTCACATCTTATGTAAGATCTTCGAAAAAAAAGATGTTTTGAAGAGTAGAACGGACAAGGAATTACGGAAACATTAAAAAAAATACACATGAGATTATTTTTCTTCTGCTTTCTCTGGCGTGTCCCTTTCTCTTTGTCCTCTACACCTGCCTACTTTCCCTTCAGGTTAAATATTAAATAGAAAATGATCTCTTTCTGCCCATTTTCCAAATGAGATTTTTGTTTTGTTTTTTGTGTTTCTGGTTGAATCAAATATAAAAGATCAAGATGATAGTGTAGGACAGGTGGATAGAGATAGAATTAAATATATATTCTTAATGTATTGGATAAAATATCAATCTTGTTTAGTATTTTCCCCATGTGATTACGGAAGAAGTAGAAAGGAAAAAAGGAAGGAGTAGGCGTAATTATCATTATTACGAAGAAAACATGTTATGTAAGAAAAAAAACATAAAGAGCCATTAAGAATTTTTTTTCTTGGGAAACTATTAAGTTAAATGACAAAGAGAAATAAAGTAGAGAGTAGAGACAAGAAGACAGGGCAGATGTAATAATAATTACATGGTATTTTTTTCTTGAGAATTCATTTACAAAAATTAAATATAAAAATACATTTTTTCCGCTTGTCTTGTACTAATTTAGTTGTGAGTTTTTTTGCTGAGTAGAAACGACAACTAAAAAATGATGATGTCCCAAAAAAAATTAACTTGAAGAAAGGTATATATTTGTCCATAGGATCTCTTTTGCTTTCTCCTTACTTTCTCTCTACTCGTTTGTCGTCATCAGCGTCAGAGTTTTTTACAAGATGATGATGATGATGATGACGATGAGAATGTTGTTGGATATATACTTATTATCCTGTGTTTCTGCTTCTTTTTGCCGAAAAATAAAAAATGGGAGC
>JAQFYG010000580.1:0-27816 GCA_034694325.1 Entomobrya corticalis | reverse complement strand
AGTCAACATCACCAAAATCATCATAATTACTGCTCTTTACGACGCAAGTTTCCATTACTCCATTTGCATGGTTTATTCTTCCTCTTTTCACTCCATTGTCTAGCCCTGGTACTTGGTACAGTAGAAAGCACATGAAGTTTTTTCTTCGAAGGAAAAAAATATAGCCTAAGAAGAAAATTTACTTGTGTCATGTTGAGTTGAGTAAGTCAAGTCAAGTTGAATAGAGAAAGGAGAGGGAAAGAAAGGGAGAAGGTGGAAATCTTGATGCTTTGTGTTGTGAGTTATTATTGTGGCAGGAGCAGGAGTTGTACAACAGGGTATCATGGAAGAGAAAGAGAGCGTGTCTGTCTCTATGTTGTGTATTACGTACAAGCGAGCATCCATCCAGGAGCCAGTCAGTTTGTCTGTATATTTTATTACACGACTGCTCCGGTCCTACTGGTGCTGTCAGAGAAAACATAAAGTGAAAAGATGGGACAAGACAAAAAGAGGAGCTAAAAGGAGCCAGGAAGGAAGGACGGAAGGAAGCTTGGCAAAAACTAAATGTACCGGTTTTTTCTAGTCTCGTTTTTGTTTAGGGAAGAATAAGGTAGTGATAATAATGTAAAGGTGTGATACGAGGACTTGAAGCGTCTGCTACTGCTCTGCCATTTGCCACTAAAATACACAATCTCAAGTTTTTGTTTGAAGCTTGATGTAGTGTCAGAATACTTGGAATATTAAGAGAAACAATAGAAAGGGTAGTAGGAGAATATTATGACTCTAATAATGATCATTGTTAGGGAATGGCGGTGATGATGATCATGGTTATGGTGAAAATGATGACACATAAAATGAAAAATGAAAATCTTCGTGCAGGTCACCATTAAAGATTAGTGTGTACCAGAACACTGAAAATGGGGTGGGTATAAGAAAAGGGTAAAATATCCTAATAATAATAAGACTGGGATAAGGGTTTCCTCATTGTCGCAATCATCATCGACATCCAACTTGCACATTAAAGAAGAAAGAATGTGAGTTGATATGTGAAAGAATAAAATAAAAGATATATTGCCTGATTCAATATGTACTAGTGGACAGTAGCCACTGACATCAGTTCAGATTACATTCTGGTAGCAGTGGTAGGCCAGTTCAGATTGTTGAGTAAATTGGCAAAACAAAAAAACGTACTCGTTGCCGAGTCACGTACAATAATACTTTTGTATTAAATGTGCAAGAGATTTCTTCTCCGCATTAGAACGTCGTCGCCACCACCACCGTTGTCATGGACACGTGGGTCATAACAAAAGCTAGACTTCATAAAATATTTTTGAACCTCGTTCGCAACGGCATAGTACTAGTACTAGAAACAGGACTGCTACTAGTAGTTTTCTTTTTGAATATATTTTTCGTTACCTTCTTCCAGAGTGGGTTGATGTTTGTTGTTCTTCAAGTCTAACGAAACCAACAAGGAAAGGTAACATGAAATATGAAAAGAGAAGAAGAATAAAAGTTGGATAGAGAGAAAAGGGGAGAGAAAAGTATACATAATGATATTATTATGTACGTCCGTACATACATATACTCATACACCTATGATTGCTGCAAAACCTACACGACATGTACAATGTAATATCCAACCGACCGACAATAAGTACATGTATGCATATATGCCATGCTTATGCCACACTTGTTCACTACTCATTCCCTTCAACTAACCTTCCGATTCACCGTACATTTTTTAGTAGCTCCGTTGCTTTCACTCTTCTTTCTTTCTCTTTCGTTGGACACACGAACAGACAGAACACGGGGATGATGACGATGATGACTATGATTGCAAAATGAGTGAAAATGTCAGCTCATCACCATCACTGTATTATGTAAACACACAGATACATACGTATAGAAATACATATTATATGATGGATGCTAAGAGCAACTACTAGAGCGCCATGTTTTTTTTCATGATAGCTCAACGAGGTTATGCGGTGTTGGTGATGATGGTGGTGGTGGTGTGTAACAACGTCCTTTTAAAAATTTACTTTTTGATCATCTTTCCCTCTTTCTCGTTGCTCACCTAGACAGAAAACTGGAACAAGTGAGTATAACTCTCGTTTTTTGTGAGTAGGTTGATGTTGATGAAGGAAGAAAAGGAGTGTCATTATCTCCTACATCAAACATGGGTCGTTGTCTTCGTCATTGCGCCATGTTTTGATCTTGAGTTCTCTTTTAAAACAAGCAGCTAAAGAAAGACTAAAGAATACTATAACAGTAATGATGGTTCCGAGTAAGGGTAGGCAGCAGCAGGAGAGTGAAGTTGCCAAGGTACATGGAAATGCCAATGCCAAGGATAGAAAAGATCTAAGGGGAAGAATAACAGGGAGGATGAGAAGAGAGGCAATGGAAGCTAAATAAATATGACAGGTCAGGAGGGTAGGATGCCTGGTGGATGCTAGTCAACGATGAAGAAGAATTTCACAGGGAAAGAAGTGGATGGATGAGAGTGATGAGTTTAGTATAATATGTATATACACACCCAACTGCTCGTTTGGCAGCTCAATCTTTTGATGGCAAAAAATAATAGTGTGTTGTGTAAATAAGTGGAGAAGAACACAAAGGCTTTACCATGCATACTGAAAGTAATAGTGGGTCTCTTGATTGTTTAAAAATGATGAGACAGGAGCAGATGACGAAACACATCAACAACGATCATCATCAACAAGACAAAAACATAGAACGCACTTCTCTAATTTTCTTCTAATCTTTTGATTCTTTTTACTATTTTAAGCAGCATTATCACTATTTTTATGGCTATTATTTTACTACCATTAGTGACGCAAGAACGAGTTCTCATTGATCGACATTTTCTATGTTTTATTCAGAAATAACACGACCGCTTTTGTAATAGTAAATAAGAATTCATTTAAGCATGGAAGTTGTTTATACAGAAATATATATGTACTTTCTTCGCTTTTACTTTGATCAAGACAAAAAATGGTATAAATATACCTACGCTGCCATATTTCCTGCTTTCACGCTTACTTCATTCATTCTACTTGTCAGTGTAAATCTACCGGTCTCTGAGTTGATAAGTCTCCTGGAAGGGGAAGAATGTCGTCTTTGTTTATTCATGGCTATCTACATAACCACGAATGGAAGAATGACAATGATGTCGTGTTTTTTCTGAATGTGTTCATCCGCCAAAAAAATTGTCGACTGGAACATGAAATATCAATAAAATGTTTTTTTCTTCCATAGCACCGTATATACGGACTACAATACTTTCATTTGCTTTTACTTCACATCATGTAAATAGCTTGAATGATTATGATGTGCCAACGACGACAAATAAATACCAAAGAAGTTTATTTTTTCACATTGATCGTTTTAAAAAGCATTTGTGCAGAGTATTTTGAGAATGTGAAAGCATAGACATTCTTTTCAGGGAAAAGGAATCAAGAATATACACGTGGTGAAGTGGATGTGTGCTAGTTGATGGTGGTGATGTTCCTTTTATTGTTGTTGTACTTTGCTCGTTCCACTCCATCCAAGCACAAAAGCTTAGTTCATAACCACGCTATGAATCTGTTCATACTGCAAAGGAAAACAACAAGAAAGAAAGGTATGTATACATTTATAAAAGAAACACATGAACGGACAGGGAAACCAGGCACATCACCTCACTCACCAGCAAATAATAAGAACCAGCATACAACGCCGCGGCCGTTGTATCACAGGAAAAAATAAGCTGACGCTGACTCACACCATCAGTCCTTTCAATTTGTAATGTAATATGGACGTTTATGTAATGTACGTTGTTGTCCGTACATAGTTGTGGAAACAAGCAGCGTTCCGTTTCCTTCCCACGTACGTATTATATTTCCATTAGCTTTGCACCCAGGTTTTCTATATGAGCGGTGTGGAGGAACAGCACAACAACATCAGGATATATTGCATGGCATCGGATACGTCGTGTAAAAAAACCAGGAAGGCAAAGGCGGAAAATATTGTAAGGACTAAAATAGGCACACGGTACACACAAACACACCTAAGTATGCATTCATGCATATATGCTTTTCTCCAAACAAACAAAAAAAACTGTTTTTTGACAGTTACAATAGAACTCTGGAGAGTGGCTTTGGCCATATGTATGCCCATTGCATGTTTTTTATTTCCAGTGGTTGCAGTAGTAGCACTTAGCATAGCCGCTACCAGGGATATGCTGCATATTATGCATATCTGCTTGGCTAACAGGGAGAAAGATGAGAGGGAGAAGGAGATAGAAGTAGTCTTTCTTTAAATAAATGACAAGCTAGGGAATAAAAGTGAACATGTGTGAGTTTATTTGTGTTTGTATGCATTGTATTTTTATGTTTGAAGTAACTGACGATATAAGAGTGCGGTGTGAAGTGGCCAAAAACATGCATGGCTGGGGAAAGAGGATGATTGTCCTGTAACTAACCCATTTCATCTCTATTAGTCACTTCTTCATTCCCACCTTTTTGTGAAATTTATCCAACAAGAAATTATTACCGCGTACAATTAAAAATGCTCTCGGTTGAGATATGATTATAAAGAAAGTAGGCACAGGATAAAATGTTCTGTAATGCGGAAGGGAAAACGATGATGCCTTTTATTTTGATCAGTTTAAAAGGAAAGAGAGAAATAGAAAGTGGGGAAAGCGAGATATTCTTGCTTTATTATGGGGAAACAAGTGACAATTTTAGAATTGTTGTTGGCATGAAGAAAAGCACTTTTTTGGAAAAATCAGTCCCACACACACAGTTATAGTCACCGCGCTGTTGTTATTGTAGTGGTGGTTACTGCTACACGAAAAAATAGAAACATGAAAAGCACAACAACAAGTTTACCTTCTGGGTCTCACTCACTCAGTCTCGTTGTTTCAAAACAAAAGACCGGATGAGAGTTTCATGTCAGGCAAATGGAGACTGAGGGAGAGGAAGAAAAAGAGATACTAATCGAATATTTTATTGACAGCTGCTATAATGGTATATCCATTTGCTTTATATTATGCCGTTTCTTCATTTTTACTTGGTTTTGGCTCTTTTTCTTTAGACTTTTTCTTTTTTGATTTTGCAAAGGCTTGTTTTCAACAGAGAAAAGTAATACTTATATACTTATGATCGGAGAATAGATATATATATATATATATATTTGTAATTCAGAGTGTTATATATTTTCATGGTTAAGTATGGCGTGGTAACATGAAATATTTTAGCGTGGTGTAGCATGCATGCATGTGGTAATGTTTTTATGCGTCTAATAAGTATTCCGGCTCGCCGTTTGTTGATAGGCTATATGCTGGTTCGGAAAAAGGTGACTAGAGAGAAAGGGTTTATTTAGTTTGGAAAGTTTGGAAGGCAGCAGAAGGTATCAACGTCTCATCGTTATCATCATCATTGCATATAGGCATCATTAATAGTTACTGGTTGTATTTAACGTGTCTCCTGTGTCTCTCCATTGGTGGAACTAATGGCCAATTTTTCCCTTCTTCTCTTTTGCAGTAGCTCATTGTGATAGAGGAATAGTTTTCATTTGTGTGGTATGTGGCTGTGTGCACACTGCACACGGAGGAGAAATTGATATTAGAGTAGATAGAAAGAGACACCCGCAGGGTAGATGAAGACGTGGGAAGGAGGATATAGCGATATGAAAGGAAAAATTGGTATACGTATTTTGATCCTGTGTTGACTCTCCCAATGCCCATTAACATGCAATGTAACTGAAAAAACTATCATTTAATATGAATGAAATGGCTGGAAAGTTGAGAAAAACTCACATTTTTATCCATTTTCGCCAAGTTTTGAATGCTTTATTTCTGGAAAAGAAAATGGGTTTGAAAATGAAAACATAAAGTATTGACAAAAAAAGGAAAACTCTTTCCAATCTTTGGAGTTTATGCATATATTATGGCCAAGTTTGTCACAAGTTGGCAGTGTCTTCTTATAATAATCTTTTGATATTAAATGCTAAGTAATTGTTTTATTTTTTACTCGCAGGTGAGAACACTGTTTGTGAGTGGATTGCCGATGGATGCAAAACCCAGAGAGCTGTACCTGTTGTTTAGGGGTTATGGGGTAAATACAGCGTTTTACTTTTTTACCTGTTGGGTAAACATCAACGGACTTTGATTTTTTATTTTAAAATATTCATACAGGGTTACGAAGGGTCTCAGCTCAAAGTTACCAGCAAGAATGGGAAAACATCATCGGTGAGTTATATTGATATTTGGTATTAGGAAAGACGATGAGGGTACATAGCAATATCATTAGCATTCCCGTATAAATTTCGGGACAAAGTCTAGAGCAAAGAGAAAGCTATTATTTACCTGTATGAAGCATACAGGAATGATGACTGATGATGAATGGAGTTTTAATTAACAGTTTTGTTCTTCCATTTTTATGTAGCCGGTTGGGTTTGTAACATTCAACACCAGAGCTGAAGCGGAGGCAGCAAAGCAGGTTCTACAGGTACTGTACAAACTTTTTTCTCTCTCTTTGAACAATGAAATAAAAAACATTGGCCACACAATATTCAAATTATGACACAAATTCACATTCAAACAAAAAATAAAAATAATAATTTATCATTAACATCGTTTGCCGCGTGTCCCATGTCATGTAACTCATGTAATGATATGGTTACAAATTATATACCACATTTTTCAGTTATCGTTTTTTTCTATTGAATTGAAGGTTTGTATTCAATTAATTAATGGTTACATTTCTTTACTTTACAACGTTTAAAAAAGTTGAACCAATTAATTATCTGGTGCCCTTTGCATATGTATCTGCCTTCAAGGCGAAAATATAATGTGAAATTGTACATATATTGCAATATATCTGATCTTAATTTAATTCTGTTTTATGGAACTTTATTTGTATATCTTGATTAATCATGATGGTCATTTAATGCTATGAAATGTGTCTATCTTATCTTGAATATATTGAATGTACACAGGGAGTACAATTTGATCCCGACTTGCCTCAAACGATTCGACTAGAATTCGCAAAAAGTAATACAAAGGCAAGCAAACCAAAACAACAATCTCCTCCTGCAGCAGCCCCTCACCCTACCATTATACATGCGCTGACTGGACGTAAGTGCAATAGTGAGTGTTTTAATACGAAGGAGCGAAGGCCTTCGTATCTTTTTATTATCATTACCATCTCTATAGAGAACTGTATACTGTACATAAGTGTCTGTGTGTGACCGTTCCTCTCAGTACTCATTTCTATTTTCATTCTTACGCTTGAGATGCTGTAATTTTCATAACTTATAATTTAGTTCAAACATGTCAATCAAGTAGCAAAAGTAGCTGCTTCCTGCAAAAAATATGTTATAAATTCAGAGAGTCGCTCTAACATATTTGTGTCTTTCTTTTTATTCCATTTCGTAGCACTTGGCGGCCCATTCTTTGCTGGAGCCCCAGACTTGTGGCCACCACCATTGGCTTATTCCGGTGCTGCAGCAGCAGCCGCCGCTGCAGCGGCAGCAGCTGAGCTTCCAGGAGGCCTTCAAGCACCAACATTGGTCCATCCTGCCTTACATCCTCAGGTGCCACTCCGATCCTTCTTCTGAATTTCTTGTACCACTACTACTGCTACTACTACTACCTTCCATTTCTACCTTCTCCGTTACTACAGCTACCACTTCTACTAAATATTTACCACTGTTTTAAACAAAGAGCGCCCATTTTGGCAAAAAATATCCACTGATTTTAGTATTTACATTGAACTGCAAGAAACTAAGTACCAATTTTATAGAAAGAGCCATTCATTGGTATCGGTCATCCTCCACTGCACTGACTCAAGTGTCGGTGCATAACGATTCATACGACATATCTTTATATACCTTCATCTAAATTCTAAACCACCATTGACAACGAACACTACTACTACTTCACCACCATCACTACAACTACACTTCATTTTGATCATTCTCTTTTTTGAAAAACTTAACAAATTTTCAAGGAAGTGACCAAAGCAATCATTCTAAAACAGAGTGTATCCCTTACAAGTCATACGACTTTGCTTTTTTGGCAAAAAAAAAGTTGAAGCGAAAAATACAATAGATTTTTTAAAATTAGTTTTTTTGATTAGTACTTACAACTGAAAAGGGAAATCATAGTTTCCATTTTTATCAAAATCCAATCAGGATCGCCTGCATTCATCCATATCCATTGTCTATGATGATGATATTGATGATGGAATATATTTTTGAGTGGTGGACATCTGCATCTATTCTTCTGAATCTCTGCATCTACTTCTTCTTAATGAATCGGGTCCATTGTGTGTCCCACCAAACCAAGCCATACACCGATTTACATACAGTAGGAAACTATTCCCTTCAATCAAACCCATAAGATAATTTTAAAGATAATTTTATTCAATTAGATATCTCTTTCTATATCTCTATATTTTTCTTGCTATTTCTACTACTTATACACATTCACTCTCTCAATAGTCATCAGTAACTCTGTCTGTCCTTTTTTGTCATTTTATTTTGTTCATTCTTGAAAGGTGTTACTTACTTGGGAGAGAAGAAAAAGCACTTTAAATTAGGGAAAGCAAATTTGCTAAGGAGCTATGATAATAATATTAATGTAAAAATACAAAAAATTGCTATTATTATCAGATTCTCTATCTCTTTATCTATAAAAGCATAAAAAGATTTTTAATTACTGCTAGTTTAGTGTGTTTCAACTCCTTGCTAAAATGTCAGCAGCATTTTCAACTCACAATTTTAACGATTTCAAAAATTATTACAGCCGTTGCCCAGCACTTGAATACATCCTTATCATACTTATTCGATTATTTTGGCACAATTTATAGTTAATATTATTATATTCAATAGGCAGTTTTGAAGTTGTCCATCTTGCATTTCGATAACCTTCTAACAAAATAAGTTCAAGTAATTATTGTTTTATTAATGCCAATTTAATCAATACTACTAACTTTAACTTTACATACTAACCATTTTAACTTATATCTTCACTTAACAAACGATTTTGGAGAAAAGTGTGCCGAATGCCTTTTAATTTTGTTAGAATGCAATGCCAGTTTATTGCAATGCACCATTTGCACTTTGATCATATCAATTTGTTTCACTATTTAACCAATGAGTTGTAACTAGGAACATAAATTTCGAGTGAGACAAAGAGTTACACAGAGGAACATATACATTTCTACGGCCATTTTTTTCTACAACTTTTGAAAGTTAGAAATTTTGTAGCATGCCTGTTTGCAATACATATCAGCGCTGAATCCAAGACAATGTCACGAATCACAATAAATCTCACTTCCCCAACATCTTATTTTGCAAACGTGCACTACAACTGCCATCGGAAATCAGCGAAGAAAGCAAAATTATATAAACTGCTACTAAAAAGAGTCAATCAACAGCAAAAATCCCTTATAAAAAGGCGAGTGTATTATGATCCAATACCAATCAACAATATTATATCCATAAACGTATCACTGAAGATGGCTACTTTGCTGATAGAGACTATCCCTGTATTCCACCGTCACCTTAAACCGCCTCCTAAAATAATTATGAACTTTGGTGCTCCATTACCCTTCACTATTATTCAATTATCGCCAACACTACTCCAATTTTGAAACACTGTCACCACACAAGTGTGTGTAGAAATGATACAGCCACAAATCTTTTGGAAAAAGAACGAAAGCGATTCCTCCCTTGAAAAGAAAAAACCAAATCATATTGGTCTTTAAATGCACTCATCAGTCACTCCGTCACCATTGTCCAGTACCCATGTCACGTTCACGTCTGCTGTATACATTCCACTGACTGAATGCAAGGCTCAGTTAACAAATCTCCGTTGATCCAACAGAGTTCAACTTTGCACTTAAAGTAAAGCAAAGCCAACCAAATCAACAGCGTTACCTCGCAACTTTGAACATCACAGCAATCGCTCTTTTAATATTTTACTTATCTGGCAGTGCTATAAATTGCAATATCAACAGCAATGATAAAACAAGTCAGTTTAAAAAAATACAAAACAAACTATTACTAAAAAGTCACGAAACAAAACACCCACAACCACCTTGCCAGCCAAAAACCACTCACTTTCTTCATCCATCATCACCCAACCACTACCACAAAATATAACAAAAAAATTTCAATTGTTAAAAAAACATGCCACAAACCACTACCACCCTCAAAAATATATAGTATGCCGTAATGAATATGCCACCACTACCAATAATAATTATTTACAATTATTGCCATTAAAATGAAGCCTCTCTACCTTTCTCTTTCTCTCTCTAAAACTACTTCTTTCATTATTCGTCTCTCTTTTCTATTTTTATTAATTAACTGTGTTGTAGCAACTCCTCATTACTATTTTAATTATTTGTTGCGTTCTCGGTAATCTTTTTAATGCAACCCATTTTGTCCAGTGTCAAGCCATTATTATTATTGTTATAATTTATAGCTCAGCTGAGACACACAGAAGTATATAAATTATTTATCATTTTTATCTCTTAATCTTTTTGTTATTTTCTCTTGTTCCTATTTGTGTTTTGTCCTCTTTCTCTTTGAAATAGTTGCGTGCTCTCTACTACTACTACTCTACTGGTTTATAAATGTACATCAATAAACAATACCAAAAAATACAAATATTTTTGACAGCAAGCGTTGACACTTGGGGCTCCTGCACTTCACGCGAGCATCCCTCATTTGTTGCCTTCACCATCCTTGGCATCTCCAGTGGGCTCTGCATGTTCACAGCCAGTTGGTAGTCATGCCCCATGTTCCACACTTTTCGTCGCTAATTTGGGAGCCTTCATAACGGAACAAGAGTTAAAAGATATTTTTGGCAGGTACAACAACAACTAGAACAACTGTTTTCAATTGCAAACAAAAAAATCAAGTAACCTTTCGCAAATATTTCTCTATTCCTGCTTTCAATATTATCACTTATTCTCCTTTTCACTATACACCTTGTTTGGAGAAAGTACTTAGCATCTAGTTTCCCACTTTCTTATCCATCGTATTGAATTAACCACTATATTAAATTACAATTAATAAATATTATGTGTGATAGTGATATGGGTTTATATTATGTACTTGTGATTCAATAGTACTGAATTGACGCGAGGAACGCTTTTACATCATAATTTTGCACTCCTCACTTTCTCTCTTAGTTTACCTTAGACAAAAAGTATGTTGAAACAATTGACAATCAGACATGTAAAAACGTTCCACCGTCATGAGTTTAAAGTAGCAGCAATTTAATGTATTCACTAAAAAAGCAATAATAATATCACATCGAGACCATCACTTGGCACCTTTGCCGTCGTCCGTCACCTATGCCACCACCACTGCCACCTTTTATCACTCGATCGTTGCATAGGAACATTTGTTTTTACTTTTACTGTGACTGTTGAATAAAAATATATATTGTACCGTAGTCTAGTTTCTCTATTTAGCTAGCTAGCTCGCCTTGCAGTGAACTTTTTGAAATCAATTATAAAACAACTAGCCCTAAATTGACAGAGTGAATCAAAAAGAGCAATATTTTCACTGGTCACACCCATTTACTTAGCTAACATTTGCATAACAAGAAACCTTTCAGCTCTCTCTTTCTCTTAACTCTACTATTTGACTTTTTCCCGTCATGATGATCATTTCTACCGACTAATTCTCATAAAAAAGAAGTAACTAAAATAATATCTAGATGGCCCAACTCAGTTTTCTTCTAACAAATAATAAAAGTAAAAAAGAATTAAGTCACTACACTAGATTAAGTGCTACTGTATGTTATGTAACAATGAAGAAGCCAGTTGGCTAACATGTCCGGACTAATGTCGGGTTTATCTTATTTTTACTTAACTTTGCAAAATCATTAATCATAAATATAGTTAACGATCTACGTATTTTATGTCACTTTTGTTCATTGAGTAGAATGCATTGCCAGTAAAAGTAACCGATTTTACATCTCTCTGTCATATTTCCTTTTGTGTTATGTGAAGGACAAATTGTTTTTTTAAACTAGCTACTAAGCCAATTGTTAATAATGATATCGTGTTTGGCATTTTTGAGATTTTTTAATACATTCACTGTTCATAGAAATTTCAGCTCTTCTCAGTTAACATTTTAAACAAAATGTCAAGTTTTAATTACCAATTTCCGATGAATAATATGCAACAACCAAGCTTTAAGTATGTTAACATTTCTTACACATTGGGATGTTTTTTGGGAGTTTTTGCGCGGAAAAAATATACTAAAATTGATATACCAAAATTATTAGTACTTAACTTTACTGCCAACTCACTTTCACCATGAGCAAATTATGCAATGCAACGCCATGCCTCACTTCACAATTTCCTTTTTATCAACAACGTAGAGTAGTGCTAAATGGAATACATACTGCATTTATACCATAATATAGAGAACATTTTAGGGATGGATCTGTGTTTATTAATCATAAAAGGTTGATAGGAAGCGTCAAATTTTTTTTATTAAGAAAATTATTGCCCAGGTACATTTACTAGAATACAAAGAGGCAAGATATTCAGTACATTTACACTTATTTATTGAAAATGACCATGAAAATGAGACAAGCCAGGACTTTAAAAAGAATTTTACACATATCTGCATAATATTACACTTTTGTATAATTATTAGAATCGCAATAACAAAAATAGACGCATTAGTTCAATACAAATTTTGCAGTTCAATATATTTCGCGCAAGACTTATAATTTCTGAAAAGTAAGCGGCAACATTGTTAATAATATCCAGTTCTTGCATATTATAAGTTGCAGTGGTGGAAAAATAAACGAAATAAAGGTGCTACTGGTTACTGAAGTGAATGAAACTATTCAAATTCTTTTTAAAATTGAAAAAGGCAGTTTTTTTCTTTTGAAAAATACTTTATCAATCTCTTTTTATGTCTCTAATTATTAATTTGTTTAATTTTATAATTATTTCTCTTACTCTCTTCTGAATTGTTTAAAGTGTCTCCATACTTTTTGTCAAAATGTAGTTGAGTTTGACATTCATTAATCTGATTCGTTTGTTTGACCGGTGTACTTTGTCTCTGCAGCTTCCCTGGTTTCAGCAGACTGCGGTTGCACACGAAAGGAGGTAGCCCAGTGGCATTTGTAGAGTACGTGGACGTCCGGTGTGCTACTCAAGCTATGGCTGCCCTCCAGGGTTCATACCTGCGTTACTCGGACCGTGGAGGGATTCGTATCGAATATGCAAAAACTAAGATGGCGGAAGTGAATGGACCGACTAGTGTCGTCTTAACAACAACCAACAACGGCACCATCAACGGACACAATCCTCAGTACAACCACGTAAATCACTTCAATGCTCTCAGCACCAGTTCCCACGATTTCAGCCCCCCTGACCATTCCAGCACCACTAGTGCAAACAACAACCCTCATTTCCACCGATATCTCGTCAATGCTGTCTAATAAACATTTCTAAAGAATAGTAGCCACAAGAGAAAACTAAGTTATCGAGAAAAATATTAAGTTAAATTTAACTTTCTATTACTATCGACTATGCATGAATATAAAATAATGATAATGCTATAATATAATACTATACTTTTTAAAGTAGAAAGGAGACACGTTACTTTAATTAATTAAATAATTAATTAAGGGGAAAGTAATTTAAATTTTATTTCAGCAAGAAGAAAAATTTATAAGTACATAAAAAGTGCAGCAGCAAGCAACACAAAAAGTCAACTCATTTTCGTAGTCAGTCAGTCACTCGTCACTTGAAAATTTTAAGAAAGCAGTGTACTAATAACTGGAATTTATTAAATTAGCAAAAAAAAATTATGTCGTCGTTGTTAATTTTTTAGAAAAAGGATGAAAGGGCAGTAGTAGTAAATTGACGTGAAGATGAACGATGCACAAACAATACTAAACCAATTTTGTTATTAGTTTTGTTTCCCATTCTTATAAACTATTTAACTAATACTTCTTTGATATTATTTTCTAAATATGAATTTCAGTATTATATTTTGTATTTGTATTTGTTTTATTCACTTTTTACAATATTCTTAGATAATTCATATGTAGTTGAATGTTGTGCCCCTCTTTTCTGATAGATTTTTTTACCTACTGTGTCTTTGTTTTTAATTTTTTTTTTTAGAATTTACATTTCATTGATTTGTCTTCTTCTCTATTTTGTTTGTATTTATATATTTTTTAATTAAATTTAGTTTATTTGAATCTGTTCAACATTAACTTTGTTGATCGTATCCCAATAATTGCTTGCAATTTGCATTGTGATGTATATCAATCTCAACAAGTTTGAAGCAGAGTTTGGATAGCGTTATGACATTTTAATTTGAATTTGCACTAGAGTTGGAATAGTGGACTGAAAAATGGGAATGTACCTCAAATTATTTTTTGTTGCATTGCCATTTTTAAGTATTGGTTATCTAGCTTATTGTCACCTATGTTTGATCAGTAATTGCACTATTATTTTAGTTTCTGTATCTTATATGTTTTCCGGGGTTTTGGTGAAAGAAATCCAGATACACATAGTTTTGCTTTCTGTGTTTGTCTCTCTATTCCCGTTTGAGTAATTTATTTAAAAGCTCTTTATCTTTATTTTCTTGTAAGTGCAAACAAGTGCTACTAAACTAAACTTTTTTGCTTCGTTTGAAAGAAACGAACAAAGAATTTAAGTCTTACTAGTTCACTTCAACACACACAAGTTGTAATGTCTCTATTCTTCTCTGCAGGGACTGATCAAGGAGGAGAACGGACAGTCCTAATACCTCCTACTATCACTTGCATTTCTCAATCAACTACTACTACTGAACTGGACTATCTTTGCATTTTGACCTAGTGCCCAATCAAATATAATTATTATCATTATTAATAATACAAAAAATAAATAGTAAATTCTATCTAGCTATCATTATCATCATTGATAATAATTAGTTTTACAATAAAAAGATTATAATTAATGCAAACAATATTTGATAAACTAAATATATACGTACTTAACTGAACGAGAGATGTAGAGAAAGTGAGTGCAGGCAGTCAAGTGATCAAGTAGTCGACCTTATTGACTTTTTAAATATATGTGAATTTAGATTACACGCTATTGTGCTAGAAATTACAAATGTTGGAATGACAACAAATGTTTGAAAAGAAAGCTTTGGTTTGGTTTAATTTCCATCAACGAGACGTGTCCCATTCCAAAAAAAATTAGTATATATTTATTATACGATGGTTATTTTATTCTTGATATTGCTCTCACTATATAGCTATGACGTTGTGATCAGTGATCCTTCTTCTCGAATAATTTTTATATGAGTTTATTTTGGCTGCTGCTGAGTGTGTAGAAGGATTACAAAAGAATTATTTTATAGAAGTGAATATTAGTCTCGGAATATAAGGAACTCTTCTGAGAGGTAGTTTCTTTGTTAACTATTCAAAGAAAAATGAAACATTGACAAGACCAATGCATACCAAAGAGTAAATTTAAGCTACTTAATTGTACGAATTATTAAAAAAACTATAATTGTAATATGTAGTACTTAATATGTTATTATCCGCATTAGATAGTATTTGTTATTGTTGTTGCTGATTATTTGCATATGCTAACAAAAGTGAGGGTGATTGTTCAATTTCTTATATTCTTAAATTAAACTGTAATTGATAAATGTTGATACGCTTTGGTGATGAAGGAAAGGAGGATGACGATGACGAAAAAAATGTTACAATTCCAAAGAAAAATGTCGATTTGCTGTGTAGATAAATATATTATGATAGTAGGAGAAACTTGTTTTAACGCTTAAACTATAGATAACAAAAACATAATTCTAATCGGTGCATATTAGGTTTACAGATTAATAAGCTTAAGGGACAGCAAGCAAAATCCCCTAAAAATTTCTCTGATAATCTTGCAAAAAAAGTTAGCATTCCTACAGACTTTTTTGTGAGAGTAACCTTTGCCGTGAAAATACTTTATACTTTGCATGCTACCACTTAAACATGTAATTATGAGGATTAAGTTCAGTAGAATTCAAAATCAATGCTTATGCTTAAATGCAAATATGCATGCAAAATGCAAAAAGTTAAAAACCATAAACTAAATAAACTGTGCTGAGGGTAAATACGAAAAAACGAACAAGTGTCTCAAAACTTGCCGTCACTAGAAAAAGAAAAACTAAAGTCGGTTCACTCATTTCCAAAGCCTTCGTTTCGGAAACAAAATAAGAGGGAGTAAAATATAAATAATTGTTAATGCATACTGTCAGGTCAGAGATCACACACGGACAAACACACAAAACAAAATGAATAAAATGAAGTAGCCCAAGAACTGTATAAACAATTCAATCAACGTAATAAAAATATCATTGAAAATAATGTACTTATTAGGAAATAATAGTGTAGTTAATACAAATTGTCTTGGTAACAATAACCAAAGTTAACTTGAGGAGTGAAACTGAACAAATAATTGTAAAGTTGCAGTTACTTATATTATTACTTATGAACATAAAGATATTAAAACAGTGGTACCATTTAAAATATTTATATTGTATTGTTATACAACTTTTAATGCAAAAGGAAGGCTAAAATTTGGAAGGTAGAGTATATAGCTAGTAGTTTTACAAGTATTTAGATAGATTTTAAGATTTTAATTTACAAGATGACGACCTCCTTGATATCCTACACACGTCATTTGTGTAGCCGGTGAATGCTAAAATATGTTAAAGAAAAGGCTGCGTTCACTTTTTTTAGTTGGTCATATTTTACGGAAAGAGAATGACAAATATCCTTTTCATCTAGCTGGGCTATAAACTTTTCAGTTGATGCTTGAAAGTGTGACTGTCGTGGTTACTATTTTCATTTGGTAAATTCTAGTTATTTTTTGAGAAACCAAAATCTGGATTTTGAAACGTTTGCAAATTTGCAACATACCCGATATCCATCAGTAATTTACAACCGCAGTCAAACTGTTACAATAGTTTTTTGTGAGAGTATTACATACAACTGAAATCCAGCTTTTGTTTTCTTACATGATCTTTAGCTAGTTACTAAAACGACTTAACCACGACAGTCCTACAACTAGCATTTTTTTTGTAAATTTTTGATTGATAACTTAATCGAGCTCGCTTTAAAACAAACAACTATCATCAAACTTAGCCTAAAGTCCTTTGTTATTTCATAATTAGTACTGAACAAGTAAAAATGGATGGACTTACCATATCTGATATTGAACAATATTAAAAGTATAAGTGAGTTATTTTGCAATGAGCGCGAGCAAGACAATTTCTTATCAAAGTGATTACTGATTAAGACGAGGATATAATTATTTAGTTTTAACAGCCACGTCATGAATATTCAACAAGAAAAAACTTAAGATTCTATATTCTTGCTATGTCCGTAAAGTTAGTACTTGGAATAACGCAACCAAGACGAGTAGGAAAGGGCACTACACCAGCTTCATGAATGAAATCCAACCCTAATATTTAAATGAATATTTATTTTATACATACCTTTCTTCCAATGAAAGTTTTACTGTTGATGATTTGTATCTGAATTTCCATTTATAATTTATGTATCTTTCCATGTTTGAAACTGGAGTTTAAAATAGTGAATGAGCTCAAGTCAATTTTCACATTCTGTTTTGTCTTCTCTTTGACTTTTTGGTCAAAATTAGAGATGTAGCATAATACTTGAATTTGTTGGTCATGATGCTGATGTAGTACCTTCGCTTAGTAAAAAACAGCAGCAGTTTTGATGATGGTGATTTAAAGAATGTACTTACACGATTTTTCTCACCATTAACATCACTGCTAACTACCTTTACTACGAAAATCTCATTTCAAAATTATCATGTATAAAAAATGAAAGGATGCCTTACACACATTATGACAGTGTCGTTAGTTGTTGTCGTCGCAAAAATAAATGTACTTTAATGAGTAACAATATTTATCCTCAACGTTTAAAGCCTAGAAATAGTTAGCCATGTATGTCAATAAACAGTTTGTAAAAACCTATTTGCTACATAACTTTGTTAAAGCAACAATGGACAGATCAATCTATATATATAATAGGTAGACATAAAATAATTGAAAACATACATCTGAAAATTGACTTTGTCGTTTCAGAAATCAGACTTGCAATTGAATACCAATCTTAGAACTGACGATGTGGTGACAATTTTGTGTTTGCGATGACATGATGATAAAAAGAAGAAAAATTAGAATATTAATGATAGATAATGTGTAGGAAATAGGATTTACTATTTAATAATTGGAAAATTTTTATACAAGAAAAGATAAAAGAAAAACTGCAGAATGCAGTTTAATGGGCTGGTGAAACTGTTCTTGCTTTCGTTTGAAACAAAACTGAATATTCTAGAAACTTTCAGGAAGAAAGAGGCTTAAAACATAAATAATGTTTATTCCTTGGGGAGTAGAATACGTACCGACGACCATATTATGATAATGATTAATGATGATGTCGAATGAGGAGTTTACCACAAAAAATGATTTTTTAGAAACGTACCGTTTTTAAAATTAGAGAAAAAATTATAATGACAAAAAATAATCTCGCTCAGTTAACTACTTACAGATAGGATTAACCTAATATTAATCACTTCTTATGACTATTTTATTCAATATTTAGAACTCGTGTTACCAGTTTCAAAGTAACGGACGATTGACGTTTATATGAGAAGACGACAGCGCTAATTATGCAATGCAACGGACGTAAAATAATGACGATGATGATGATAAAACTTTCTCTGGATACATACTTGTAAAAAATATTGATAAAAAAGATGAAAAAAATAACCATGATTGCCTAGATAGAAACAAATACATATCGCATTTTGTGCTAGCAAAACAAAATAAAGGAAAGAATTTCATCGTAAATATATTATACATATACAGTTTTATTATTATATAACTAAATTTAATACTTGATCTATTCATACAAAGAATAAAAATAAATTCAAATCGCAAGGACTTAGAAATATCTCAAGTTTCATGACAAATTGAGAAAATTTTTCTAATAATAAATAACTAGCATATATATACTTCTATAACGTGGTGAAATGTAGGATAAGTTGTAAAAATTTATTACTACTCATAGAATACAATTTACTCTACTTTTTAATCGAGTTTACTCTACATTGATGAATTATTTATGTTTAATTTTTGTTTATTTCTATCATTTAGCAATATACCGTAAACATAGATTACCACTTGATGGTGACAAACAGTTAAAATGCAATGATTTTTTATAATACTTACTTTACATATTATTGAATTTTAAAATATTAGCCAATGTATATCTTATGAAATTTACTTTCAATATTACATTATTCTTACAAGTACAGTGCAAGTATTGAAGTGATTTTTGAAAGAACTTATAACATACCGTGTTTAGAATAGAGAAATTATTTATAGAGGTTGTATATTAATTATTCTTCGTCATCGTCCTATATAGTAACGTTGAACGTAATCGTATGATAAACCTTCATTATGATAATATATATTAACTAATTATTTTGTGGCATATAGTAATATAGATGTAGAACTAGACAAATTTTATTTGAAAACAAATTATTGTTTTTTAACCGGATGCTGTACAGCGCGATAATTTTTTAAAGTGTTGTTTACGTTTTATGCGTTTTTATATAGTTTACTAAATAGTATATATATTAATTATATTGCTGATGGAAAAGTGTTTTATGAAGGCTAGAGTGTTGACAGATTATGCCATTCGATTCTATTTGTTCAATCGGTTTTTGATATACCGGTTAAAAATTATCAACATTGCAATACTATGATGGCAAGTAATATAATAATTACGCTATAACTTATATATCGACTTATGTGAAAAAGCATTAACAACAATAATAATAAATCATATAAATTCTGCTTGCTTATACAATAATTGTTAAACATAAACTTGTAATAATGGCAAAAATGCTACTTAAGAAACAAGAAAACTGTGTTTGATTTGCTTATTTAGAAAAAAAAACAGGATAAGACTTTTATTTGATTTAAACTTTCATTTTCAACTTCTATATTTTTTGGTAAAGACAAATTTTACGCATGATGGAAATGTTTGTAACATTTCTGTAAGTAAGGTTGCAGACATGACTAATGTTTAATTTATTATTTCTGAATATCTATGACAAGATTTTTTTAGCAAATTGGTGAAACAATAAAAAAGATAAATGATAAGATGCAGTGAGTTTATAAAAGAACAAACTATACCTTATTTTAAAAAATGCAAAAAATACAATAATATTAATTACTTGTGTTATATCATAACATATTCTTACTTATTAATTATTAAATTATTACATAAATTATGATTACGTGAGCGCGCGTAAGAAAAAAGAATAATTTCTATTTGTAAAAATAGTACTATTGAAATAATAAAATGATGATAATGTTGTCTCGTGTTATTATTACGTGAATGGAATAAAAAAAAACATGAATGTGTCTATAAAACCTTAAACATTGCAAATTTTTATTGATGTCAACTGCACAACTGCAACTGCATGTACTACTTTTTTCATACAAAACTCAAAGTCATCCTGTCCATATTTCCAGACGTCCAAATGAGGCCTTCGTGCATGCGGAACTGTTTTTTAATAGTAAAATCTCACCAACATTTCACTGTCAGAGGCGCCTAATTCGTTTTTTCAAGAAACAAATTAATTTGCATAATATTTATTATCGCAGCGTAAAAGTAAAACTATGTCAAATCAAGAGTGTAAAAATACATCATCCATCTTCGTTGCACCGCTACCGTCGTCGTTTATTTTTACTTGATAATTCAGCATTCTAAAAAAATGCTCGCATCCTTTCACACATTTTACAACTTTTTTCATTGTAATCAAGCCAAGTTCAATGAAAATGATGAAATGGCTTTCGACCCATATAAGCAATGCAAAAATGCAATATCGCTGCTCCTGTGTAGCCGTCATTGATTTTTTGTCATTATCAACCACATTGCCGTCGTCTGTCGTCATTGCAGTTGCAGTGCACTTTTCAGATTTCAATGGAACGAGTGAACGTCGATGATGATCGTCATCATGACATGATAGTGCGTACATTAGTTTTGTCCATCCATTCATTCTATTTTAACAACAGACAACTCCACTACTCGTTCATAGTTTGTTATCTAACCACATAATCTCTCTTGCATTTTGCATGCATCTCTCTCCTCTTCAGCTTTGCCCAATGCCCCTCAGTCAAAGAATATAAATATCTCTTTCTGTAACAACCACAACGACTGCTGCTAGATAAAAAAAGAGACAAAACTAAAGCAGCATAGTCGTATCGCAATAAAAATTACAACAACGTAAATAGCATCGCCACTATCACCGATGTAATATATTTATCTTTTGAAGGTGATGTAGATAGGTGGATAAAATACACACACAATATTTTAATACGTAATAATAATGGCGGTGGTATGGTAGCATAGCGGCAGCATCAGCAAAAGATTCGCATTCCTCAGCAGGATGACGCAAGGGGAATTGACCTACTTTCTCTCTACTTCTTCGTCGGCTCTGCGTTTGTTTACTATTGCTGCTGCTGCCTTTTTCTCATGGCGTGCATAATAATAAGGTAACTCAGTACACCTCACCTGCTTACCTACAAACATTGACCTAAAACCCATTCATTGCGTTGTTGTCATAAAAAACATTATACGTGCCTATAAAAGTATGTTATAATCATAATCCTCAGTTAGAATAGTAGAAAAAGTAAACGTGTAACGTGATGATGATGATGATGGCAGTGAATGAGGATAACTGACGGTGAGAGGAAAAATAAGGAAGCAGTTACGCCAGTCCTCCTCATCCCCCTATATCATATAATACCACAATCACTGGCTGAGTGAGAGCTCCACTTTTTGTACACATAACTGTTCAGTTTTTTTGCGCATTTGTAATAATGCATACCAGATAATAATAGCTATAAAGGATCTTTCTATTTATCTAACAACAGTATATTACGTGCTAAATCCTAGACCAGGCCGCCATCACCACCACCATTCTTTCTTTTATGCCTATATATTCACAATGACATGATAGTTTCATTTACTAACGGTTCTAGTGTTTATTTTGTGTAATCAAATGCTTGAAAGAATACAACGTATGAAAGTTAAGCCTTAGTTTTAATTAATTTGACAATGGAAAAGTCAATCATGCAATAATTATACTAAAAGTTATAGTATACTGTACAATAATATCAATCAGACACGAGTTAATTGCTAATTATCTCTTTGAATGAATAAGAAGAGGGAAAATGTATCACGCATGCATATGTAGGTAGACATGCATGATTTTGCTGTGTTATAATAGGTACGTGAACGTGATATGTAATCAAGCCAAAAATGTAATAATAAAAACGCTTTCGTTTTAAAGAGATTCACTTTTTGCATGCACTAAAAAGGTAGTTCTCTATCTAATTGTGTCTACTTGTTTAAAAATAGAAATGATACTTTTTAAAGAGCATGTTATGTAACTCTTTTTATCTGCAACAAGGAATGATGATTGCCTTGTAAGTGATGATATGATAGAACTGAGGTACAACATTGATCTGCAATCTATCCACACACACTTGACCGTTTAATCAATCATGTTGTGGTACAACTTTCAAATTTTATGTTGGCATTTCTTGAGAAGACAATATAAGGCATGCAAATGAGTTTGACGCTTCTTATCTAGACAGATTGACAGAGAGAGAGAGAAAAAATGATATAAAATATATGAAAATGTTGATTTCATTACTACGACTGTAATACAGGGTATTATGCAATATCATCCGCATTGGACATCCAAACAAACAGGAGCAACGTTACATTTCGATATTTAAAAAAATTGTCTGCACTTTCTTAAGCTGTCTACCTCTATTAGATCATTACCAGTGTTAAACGTAATCTATTAAATATTACGTATACGATATATGGCGAATGTCCGTGCTATTTTGGTTACTTGCTATTTTTTATAAAAATTTTGATCAATTATCTAGCAGCAATGATAGCTGATACGCTGATTTAGTTGACAGCAGTAAATATAGGGAGGCTTAAGCGCATAATTATATGAATTATAAGGGCATGCATACATGAAAATGAAAACCAGAAGAATCACTTAATTTAAGTAATCATAACTGTAAAAATGTTATGCTTAATATTTGATTACAATAATGAATAAACCGACACGTTCACTTTAGGAATGTGTGTTGCGTATGCTTCGTGCCAATTTGTTAACTAAAACTTGTGATTAGTATAATAACACAATATTTTATGGATTGTGTTATGATAAAATAAGTAAAGTTTCAGCAATGCATTTGGCATCAGATTATTTATTCATTCAAATCGTCAGTAACACGACTGCATTGGCATTTGACATAATAATAGAGAGCAAGCTAGCTACTAGATTTAAAGATAAAGAGAAAATGACAGAACTCAGAACAATAACATGCTGCTGTTTGCATTTCATTCAGGAATTGAAGGATGAAGAATGAATGGAAGGAGGGATTCCTAAAAAAATATGAGGTAGATATTGAATGCAGTATTACGATATATTTTTAATATATTAGTACAATGACTAGCTGTCGTGTGAGATGAGATGATGAATAAATTTAATATAAGAATATGATAAATAGGTAGAATAGAATATGATGAAAGACTAGGATGTAGGTAAATAATTTGGTGCAGTCAAAGTAAAAAAAAATTGAGTAGTTTGAACATTTGTTCAAACCTAATATTAAGTTAGTGACTTGAAATTCTCTTTGCTTAAATTTAGCTGATACAGCCACAGCCAGCCATCGAGTTATATTATTGAATTCGAGTATTTAATAAAAATACATCGAATATCGGACCAAATGAAACAACGCGACTGGGATGGTAAGAAATATACAATAAAAATTTTAAAAATCAAAAAAGCAAATAAATTATTTTTTGGCATTGGTACACCGAAATTTCGAAGTCTGTAATTATTGTATTTATATAGCATAATTAAAAACCCAAATAAATTAAGTTTTCCCCACCCCCTGTTCATCCTGTCTCCGTCTGGCGGTAATCTTATCATGGCTTGAATGATGATTGATTACTCATAATCATAATAATAGAGATTAACGTGTTCATTTTTATTGGATTGAATACGGACCGTTAGAATGGGAAAGTGTGTGATGTTGTATGTTTAAGTGAACACGTATTACTGTTTTGATTCTGTCTTGCGGATGTGAAATCCGCATACCACAGCATATAATTGGCTTGACGTAGTTAAATTACCAGACATAAACGTCATCATAAAAGCCGGTGTTGAGATAAAACCTCTAGGTTCAAACAACTAGTCAAAATTAATATCAACAGATAAAAAATATTATAAACTGGAAAGCTGCTTAAAAAGATGAGCTGACTTGACTACATACGACTTGTCAATGTCTCACGGTCCGCTCGTTATTCAATTAATATTCAAATTTGGTATTCAAAGGGAACCTTTATACTTTCTTATTTTTTGCATAACAAATAAAATTCAAGGAAGCTCACACCCCCGACATATTTTTTATGAGCCTCCTCACTCTCTCCCTCCTTCCATCAATTCTTCAACTTTTCCTGTTGACTCTACCAAATACAGGAGAAGAGAGCAGCAGGATGTCAAGAATTAGCTGTTTTTTGGTTGTTCAGCTAATACAACAAAAGACAATTCAATGGAAGAAAGGTTAGCACACTTTCCCAAAAGCTTCTCTTTTTTTCGGGAATTCACTGGAAAAGTTGGCTTGGTGGAGGTGTCCTTCTCCAGCTCCTACGTAGTTGGCTAAATACATTTGCAATGGCATGCATGCATGCTTGTTGAGTGGGATGATGTCATTCCCCTTTATTCGCTGGAATTGTTTGTGACAGCAAAACGACCATGAGAGTGAGAGCAACAAACCTTTTCTCCATCAGGTCGTTATTCCATATTATGTTGCGTATTACATACTGCTGGTAAAAGAGCTTCTCCATGTGGGCTAAAGTGAGTTTATGTAATCATTACAGTATGGTTTCTTGTTTCAATTCTACCGTACTCTGGTAAACTGCGACTTGCGAGTCAAACATATTTCGAAGAAAAATGCACGTTTTATTCGGATTACTCATCCCCATATCATCATAACAAAATAAGCTCAATCCACAATAAAAATAAAAGACTTTTGCTTACTATTACGTGGCAGCGTCGTTACAAAGCAAAGAAACATCAAAACACATAGGTGCTGGTTCTACGTTGTTACCACATAGTCGTAGGTGGTAAACGTAACAAAGAAACGCTTTCGTTGTACGTCATCGCACATTACGAAGACAACACACCGCTTCTCACAATGCCCCGCGATAAATCATGCATCGAATAGCTGATCCATGAATAAATTGATGATGACGGTAGTATCTGATAGTAATAGTAGTAGTCCTTCCAATCTGTTCATAGAAACAAATCTCAAAAATTTCTTCATGTTCTTTTAATAATGTAGTCAGTTGTGTTGCATTGTATGAAGTATAACAATGGGTTGCAATTCCAATTTCCAATGCCATCATAAATGCCTAGACCAGTGTCAAGCTCACTCACGCTGTTTATATATGTTGTTTTTATTCAAAGTTGCCTATGTCTAGTCTACTTTTTATATACCAATAACAGTGCCAGCCCCAATATAATCATTACTACACCTCTTCTCCAACCGATTGATTCCCTTTCTACAACACTGGCAAAAAGTTGTATACAAAACTACTACTGCAAACTGCAGAGAGCTACAACAATAAAAAAGGACCATGATAGGGAGTAATTTACTGCGGCCGCAGTAAAATATCAAGCAAAAGGCGATGGCTATATGTTTAAGACGATAGAGGATATAAACGGTTAGATTGGCGGATAGATAGACAGATGGACGGTTATATGGGGCATACACGCAGAGTACGCAGTACACCCAATCGTTTGGCAAAAAGGCAATTGCCGCTAGTGCTGCTGCTTATGATGCTGCCAAAACTCCTATATAGTTATTCAGTGTTACAATAAAACAAACAAAGCCTTACCTGCAGGTTAATATTTTTCACAACGCAAAAAACATCAACTGTTTTGCATAACCCATCATGTATATAGGCACTGTGTATGAAAAAGGTCAAAAACGCGCTTTAACTTCTCTCTAAAAAAGCGGTTATATCTGTTACTTGGATGGATTTTGTTGATATTTGAAAAGAATGACTGAGATGGCCTTGACTATGGATTCATTTCCTCTTTTCTTATTATTGCCACTTAAATTTGCCAATGCTACCACCACTGAGCCATGTTATGTAGCAAAAGTTATAAGAAGTGGTCGGACGGTGGGTCGCCAACGGACCACCATTACGACTAGGCAAGATTATAACGGTAAATATTTCTACATCTATATACCATTATCGTCCAACTATAAGTACAATGTTGAATGCTACATATGTAATATGAATATGCTCACAATCAGTAAAGATGTTATGGATACAAACTTTACAGCATCAGTACCTATATGACTACTGCTGATAAACTGGTATGAATTGTGATGGTTGCTGGCTACGGCTACCGACGCCAACTTACTGCTCACAATATCCCATCATATGTGTGCTTGTCAGATTGTCTGAAAACTGCGAATGATCTCAACAGTTTACAGTTTTATAATTTGGCAGTGAGGTAGGCAGGTGTTTGTCTGCATTGGTTTCAGCGAAGAGTGAAGAGAATAATAAATGAATGAACATGAGAATAATAATTCAATTATAACATCACTTAGGTATGACAAAAACAACATTTCTGCAAATCAATGCTACATTATTATGAAAAACAGATGAGAAATTTTCAATGAAAATGGAAATTATAGCTACGCAATGAGCGAACACACATGTCTTTTCTAGAGAATGTTTGCACATTATTGGTTATACTTATTAGAGAAGCCAGAGAACATTTTTTTTGGATAGCGCGTAGCAAGAAGATAAAATAAACCTGGCAATGAGTAAATAAGTAGCGCTGTAATTAGGATGATTTTGATGATGATGCTGACTAGAGTTTACTTGGTAGCCATACTATGCGGATAAAATATTTGGTGGAAATTGATCAAGCAATTTTCAAGTTACAGCAAAAAAGACTTATCGCAGGTGCTTGACGGGCACCTGCAGACTCCAAAATCAATAGGATCCTTTCCCTGGATCCATACTATGTGTATACAAAATTTGGTGGCAATCGGTGAAGTCATTTCCAAGTTACAGCGAATTAAGTCAATTGCAGGTGCTTGACGGGCACCTGCTGACCCCAAAATTAATAGAATCCTTTCCCTAGATCCATACAATGTGTATACAAAATTTGGTGCCAATCGCTCAAGCCATTTATAAGTGGTAGAGTATATGGTTATTTGCAGGTCCTAACAGGTCCTTAACGGGTACCTGCAGACTCTAAAATCAATGAGATCCTTCTCCTGTGTCCATAATATGCGGATATAAAGTTTGGTGGAAATCGGTCCAGTCATTCTCAAGTTATAGCGTATTTGGATATTTGCAGGTCCTTAACAGGTCCTTATCGGGCACCTGCAGATCCCAAAATCAATAGGGTAATTCCCCTGGATCCCTACTATGTGTATACAAAATTTGGCGGAAATCGGTCAATCCGTTCTCGAGTTACAGCAAGTACGGACGGCCGGCCGGACGGACCTATCATCACAATTTTATCAAGTAGCGGACTAGCTCTACTTAATAAAGAGTACTATAAAGACATTAAGCATGAAAGAAAAAAGAAAGTTTCTTTAAAATTGTCATAATAATTTAAATTGCTTACATGTATATGATCTAGT
>JAQFYG010000579.1:0-27829 GCA_034694325.1 Entomobrya corticalis | reverse complement strand
GGATTCGCTAAAATAGTGAATACCTATTCAAAATATAATACTGGATCCTGTACTCAAGTAAATCAACTTGCATAACGTAAGAAACATTTATGTACTTAAATTTTTGTAATTATCAAGCCCATTGTAAATACATAAGCGGAATTTACAAATATAGCATCAAGAATAAGACTGGTGACGTGAGTGGTGACTGGTGCAAATGTAGTTGAAAGGAAGACGTAAATACGTAATAGTACGCATCAAAAATGAAAAGAATGGCGGTTGTTTATAGAGTAGTTTAATACCAGCATTGTTTCAAGCACAAATTCACGTTAATAACGCATTCATAGACGACAAGACGCCATATATACTAGCATTGACGCATGTTATTTGTGCCATGTCATATGCCTTGTGATAATTTAAATTCCATTCTGGAATAACCATCCGTCCTACCCAACAGCAGAGGACGAGGTCATTATCACTGGTCAGTAGTGGTAGGGGCGGAGAGTAGGCAGAATGAAAGTTTGGACTGGCCAACTCGATAAAACACTTTCTCTTTTCTCTGCGCATATTTTTTTCTCGGTAGCTTACTCCCATAGTGGTAGCGTGCTTTGCAGTTTTCTGCATATTTTAACAAGTAGTGTAATAAACACTAAATATGTAACCAAATGTTCTTCTGTCGAAAAACCAGAAAACTTTATGAGCAGTATTATTTAGTAACAGTGAAAACGTATGAATATGCACATCCTGCATATAATAGCATAGCTTCTCTTCCATCACCACTACACTAACTATTATCGGTGTAAAAATGCTAATAAAGTGAGTACCTACTTAAGTGTCACGTGCTTTCTAACTAATAATGACATTTGTCAATGTAGTTTCTTTTCTTGGTAATATAAAAATAGATTGCATAAATTCATGCCATTTCATATGAATTCCTCTAATTGCCTATTATGCCTTACCGCTGAAAACCGAATAAGACAAAACTAAGAAATCTGACAATTTAAAATAATATGTAGTTCAATTGGTCCGTCAAAACCTTCACGAATGACAACATAGTGTTTTGTGCCATTGTCTATTTATTTGTATCCTATTGCAAAATTGCAAGAAAACATTATTTTTACTTTCAGTATAGTTGATAGTGGTTTTTTGTCGTCCACTCAACACTTTACAACATATCACGCTAAACGTTTTTCTACTAAACTGATCTAATATGCTGGATTGCACTACTAAAGGGATATCACTACTTCATTTAAAAAAGGAAATTGTGGGGTAATAAAGTTAAAAAATAATTTATTGTTTTATATTTGTAAGTACATACAAAAATGTTTACCTTGAAGTTTTCTAGTTGCTGCCATTGCTATGACCTCAGGCAGAATGCTCGAAGAGGTAGGTACATAGTCGAGCCTCAGTTCTTGCAAGCACACGCTTTTAGTTTTTCGTCAGTTGCTTTTAATTATGCAACTGTTTCTCTTCTAGTCTAGTAGCAGAAATAGCAGAAAGTTCCAAAGATTTCTCTTGATTATCCAATCCAATTCTCTTGATTCCTTTTTTATTATGCACACCACTTCCGCTTGCCCGTTGTCTTGATCCGTTAATTACAAAGAAGTTATCGTTCCAACACTGGTACTTCGTGTGCTTCACCACCACCACGCAGCTGACTTATCTTAAAACAAAATTCAAACACACATAAAGGGTTGAGTTGAGTGAGTGCGAGACACGTTTTTTTCTTTTGTAAAATCCTGCTTAAATTCCCACAGCTTGTACAGTTATAAACATTGCCTTAAAAGGTGCTACTCTGATTTGATTTTGTAGATTTATTATGTAGCTTTCACCCTAATATCCTAAACAAGAGAAATTCCTATAATTCTATCTCATAAATCTCAAACAATTGGTTTCCTGTTCCTCCACAGAATTTTGTCTGATAAAGGACTGATCTGATCTGAACTGATTTCCTATTAGATGTACAAAGACGAAAGGAAAATCTAGGTTGACTTTACAATTCAGCTTAAAAAAGTCTTTTCCACTTTTCTTGTGACCTTCATGCATGTGTGGTCTATCTTAATAAGCTTTCTGGATGCTTTCACAATTGCTATTGTTGTTGATTGAGCTTTCCCATCAATTTTCATCTCACTCATTTGTCTCCTACTTTCTCCTGTCCAGTCCGTAAAAGAAAACATCTTCGCTTTAGTAATTTTGTTTTACAATTTGAAATCCATACACATTAAATTGATGCTTACTGGTAAATAAATCATAAATATTTTATATTTTTTAAATATTATCATCATATCATAATGGAAAGTAAACTTTCTTCGTTTGTTTTACCTACTCTCTTTTCTCTCTGCTAGTTGTTGTGAAACAAGTAGCAAACGGTAAAAGTGTCAAATCAATACAGAGAGTTTCAGAGTCAAAGATAACGGTCTTCAGATGACTTCAATTCAACTGTGAACGACGTAACGTGCGTGCACAGTGAAAATCTTTTGTTTTCTGTTTGAGTTGATATAAATGCACAACAAACCAAATCAATCCTTTCTTTCTCAGCAATTCAACTAGACCAAATTGAATAGCGCTGTTTTATGTACAACTTTGGATGAAATTTTCTCTGGTCAACTTTATAACATGTTTTCTCTTTCAATTTGTAAATTCTCGCTGTTTCTTGTGTGCATAATTTAGACACATTTAGAGTTTACTTTGATATAGTCTTAATTTTTTTCCTTTGTGGTTTTTATAGTAGATTTTAAAGATTAAAGTTGATCATTTATACACAACAAACAACTGCTATTTTTTTTCTCATTACTTGTTTTTGTGTGTAAATATGTATGTGTGTGCATGAATTTTTATACAAAAGCTGATAATGATGATCAATGACGATAATAATAATAAGTTGTGTAGTAAATGCACTCTCAAAAGAAAAAAAATATTTTGCTACTATATATAGGAATTGACGAGTGAGAAACACACTAGTTTAGAGCTAAAGTAGTAAAAAAGATAACTCTGCTGATACTACATCTATAATATTTATAATGTGTGTAGATGCATAACTTTAATGCAAAATGTAATCAAGAAATAAAAAGTATCAAAAAATTTGTAATACCAAAAACTGTTCGTCGTGTTAGTCGTAGTTTTTTAGTAAACAATAAAGGGCAATTTTTATGATGATGATGTTGATGATGATGATATTGGGGATATAGTTTTTTCTCACTGTACAAAATGTACATGCATTAGTAGTAGTAATAGTGTTACTACTACTCTGCTAGCAATATTAACAGCAAAAAAAGCAGAAAAAATATATAGCGAAAATAGATGAATGTATCTAATTTTTCATATAGGTTGTTTGCTTGTAGAGATGCAATATAGGTAGCCCAATATTTATTATGAATGTACAATTTTTACTGTACATTTAATGCAGTAGTACAACTCAAACTCAAGATCAGAGTATTCCGAGTAGTGTTGTAAGTTAAGAAGTAAAAAACTCTATAGAGTAGTATTGCTGCATATTATATTGCATTTTGTGTATGTACGTGTTCGAGAATGGGATCATGAAAGGATATAAGGGACGAAGACGTAGTAGAAAAGTAAAGTAGAAACACAAGGGATGATACTTTAGTACAGTTTTCAGTTGATTTTTTGTGGAGTGTGTTCTTGTATTCTGAGCAGTAGTAGAGGTGGAGAGAGAACAGAGAGGATAAGAAAAAGTCAAGCAGCATATATTTTTATATGTAACAACGTAACATCATAATCATAAGACACGAAAAGCTAGCGAGTGTAAAATAAAGTGGTAGAGTAGTAGAGATATGGGATATATTCCCAATATTCCTATATAACATAACCCATATAATATGCAGGCTCTCGCTTTAAAAACTACATACATCAAACGAATCAAACAAAAAAAAGATTATTCTGTAGCTAAACTTCTTTATGGGAAGGAAGGGTTCTGTCTGTCTTTTTAGAACCGATGGATTTAAATTTGATAATCTTTACACAATTAGAAATTAGATCAGCTATTAGATGCGATGCAATAATGTAAGCTGGAAAAGTAGTCACAATGGAAAGTTCATTTGATTTAGCTAAACATTAAATAAACTTGACTAGCAAGTCTTGGGGCATTGTGATGCAGGTAATTTCTCAAAGTGAACATACAACATTTGTTACCCTTGCAATTTGCAACATTTGTCGGCAGTGAAAGAAAACAATTATTACGAATGAATTTTCTCGACCATTGTTACTACTTTCCCCTGATAGTAAATAACTTTCGCTACTTAAGTATTTTTCGATTTTTGGTTGATGTGTGTGAAAGCAAAAATGATTATAATGGATGGATGCATACTGCATTAACTTTTACGCTTAAAAGCATGTGCATGCACGTTTACTTGCATGCATACGCATTCGTTCACATGTGTGTACTGCTCTTTGCTGCTGCTTGTTACAGTTACGCAGATTAAGGTGAACATGGATAATCATATTTTAGGAGATAAGCGACAATAAGTACATTAGGTATATATACGAGTTGGAGTTAATAGTTGTATAATATTATGATAAAAATCATTTCATTTCATCCAAAAAATATGGAAAACGCTTTTTTACCTTTTGATATATGGATCTTGCTGCTGCTGCTGTGGCTCTAGCCAATAGTTTTTTAGGTTTTTGATCTAGCTTTTCAGATGGAGCTCTCTGGCTAAAGACTAGAGAGCTAAAAATGATGACTATACATAAAAGGAATACATTTTTGAATTTTTGCATCGTCTGTAGGTTAAACTGCAAGTTGGCTACTGCTACTTTTGCTACTTCTCCGATATAATTCTCATCTATAAAATATTATCAAGGTGTAGCTTGAATATTATTATGATACACGATAGTAGGTAGTAGGTAGGTATAGACAGGTAAAAATAGGCACCCAACAAGAGTTGTAGTTGTGTGGTGGTAAAGTAAAAGGCAAGGTGAGTATTACAAATTTTGTTTGTGAATGTGGACTGTGGACGGATGGATGGGGACCATATTAATCTATTGTGCAATGTAGTGTTAATCTCAATCTGCGACTGCACAACGGATAATATAATAAAAAGTACATAATATATCGAAGCCACAGTTATATGGAGGTACGATGATGATGATGATGAACTATCGCGTTGTTGGTTTACAGGTACCGCTGCCACTCTACGTACTTTTCATTTAATGCTTGCGGTAATTGGTCTTCCTTTCGCTGATAAACATAGGTAATATTGAATATCTTTTTCTCTTTGCATCATGATTATTGTTGAGTTGTCGTGTCGTGACTTAAACTTCAAAAACGATATAATTATGATAACCAAGAAAGGCTTGGATTGCATGCTACATATAGTTGGGGACTGTGGAATCATACTTGTTGTTTTTGATACTTGTTGTAGATGAATTTTTGATTTTGAGTTCTTTTTAGCTTTGCAAGACCGCAAGTGAGTCTTATTTCCAGGTCTTCGCTTAGGATAGGGTAGTAATTTAAACAATGCAATGTGTACCTAGCTCTCCATCTTTCTATAGGATAGCTACATTGTATCGGAATCATCACCCAATTTCTCATGTACACATTTCCACAAGTTTTTATTTTAAAAAAGTCAGCAACCAGCACCAACTTACAATGCACACAAGACACAAACATTTCGTCTGCAGTGTACACGACGCATTCGTTAAAAAACCTGAGAAGACCGAGCGCAGCGCAAACCATGTTCTTAAACGCTTAAAATGAAGTACCTATATGTATGCATGCATTTATCCGACCGGATCAAGTCGTGAGTCGTGACGTGAGTTTTACAACTGTACGTATGCGAGATCACAAAAAAATTATATAATGTCTTCAGCGGAGAGACTCTTTGGTTTGGTAGGTGATACACAGAACAGTAGTAGTTACTGTTTCCTTTTGGTTGTTTGTTGGCCGTGGAAAAACTTGGATTTTGCTTCCCTTACAATCTAACAATGCTTTAAGGGACACGCATACATGAATGCTATGTTGAATGTCTAAGTAGAAAAAAATAGCACACGTTTAAGAAACAAGAAATGAGAGTTCTATAAAATGGGTCTTGTTGATGATAGTATTTAAATGATTAATTGAGTAGACATAATGTACTTGGAGATGGTCAATGGTGGTGTATAAGTTGCTGAATGACAAAAGTCAAAAGGTACCAACAACATGAACGCTTTTATGAATACGAATATCTGAAGAAAGAATTAGCTTTCGCTGTTGTAATATGCAGCTGTGAGGTCGTTGGATGATGGATAGCTCATCCACAACTTGGCTCAATAGTTCCAAATTTTTGTCAAGGCATGCTACAATTGTGGCCTCATTAGTTTCATTTTAGTTAGATTTTGGCATAATTTTTATATTTCAAATTTAAATCTCTGTTGCAATTCTACTGCATCCTAAAACTAATTAATCTCTACTTTGTCTTTTAATTATGGCGTTTGGCTAGACGCTAGACTAACATATGCAGCTATTGAAATGAATTGGTGGCGATTAGTGGTCAAGCTCTACTCAGTCTTTTCTTTCTAGCACCCATAAATGTCGAATTATCTCTAAAATGTATGCATTGTGTAAGACGCAATTTTAAAATTTTGTTAGACATTATTGTGATATCAAGCCAAGAAATTTTAACGTAGGTAAATACATAAATATACGATAAAGTCACAATTTCATTGGTTTTCACGAATTTGGCAATGGCATTGTATTTTGAGATTTTTACCATTTACACTAGATGATTTACTTTGCTTCAAAAACAGTAACTACAAGCAAACTAAATTAAACTCACAAAACCAATGCCATAACCAGATCTTGAGTTTGTCGCATAATTTCTAGGTTGGGTTAGGATGGATTGATACCCATACCAATCCTAAATATCGTGTTAAAGATTTGAAACAACATGCAAAATTTAAGATTAAAGATTTGCTAATCAAAGTCGTGATTACTACTGCCCCGTGGCTTACCATATGTTGGCCAGCACATTTTAAGCCGGAACTGATATTTATTGATAGCTTCAGCTTTTTATGGAAAAATTTAAAACATTTTGCGGCAAACATCTTGATGTTTATTGATGAAATCTTTCTTAAAGTTATGGTAAAAGCGATTTATACTTCTCGGTATAATTACGACTAATACAACGACGAAAAGCATACATCGAATAGAAATTCATGGACCATTAAGGTTTACTTTAAAATATTTTAACCCGAAATTGCAGCGAAATATTATTAACAATATTCATTTATATTGAAAGTAATTCGAATTCGTCTTAACTGGATTTATGCCATTCACATTATTTTCGAAATTTCTTTTTTCCTTTCACGTCATTCCTGTTGGCTTTCAATCGCTTTCTTACTCCAGAAGCTCCTTCAGTGTCATCATCGTCACCATCACCCGATTTATTCCTTTTGCCTCCCTTCTTTTTGTCTTCCATTTCCTTCATTTCCTACAAAAGATAAAAATCTTTTATAACTTTTGCTTTTAAAAATCGACTATCCTTGTCATCATTATTACCATTTTCGCAAATCGTTGCGCCTCAGAAACTCGTTCATTAAGAACCATCACTTCCTCTTCTTGTGTCCTGTATTCCGACAGTTTCTTTTCAATTAAATGCTCAATCCGCTGGTATAACTCAACGTCATACTAAAAAGATTTCAGTTAAGTAAGCAGTAATTAGATAGTTCAGTTATTATAGTAAAATTAGCCACATGAAGTATATACGGTGGATTATGATAAAACGTACCTGTGTAACAAAAGTTATCGCCTTTCCAGATCTGCCTGCGCGAGCGGTTCTCCCTACGCGATGAATATAATCTTTACTATGTGTCGGTATGTCGAAATTAATGACAACATCTACATGAGGAATGTCGAGCCCCCTATAATAATAAAACGATAGAGACTTATAATGACAATTTATGACACACAAATCTGCACCTAAATATTCTTCAAGAAAATTTTTATAACCTGCTAGCCACGTCGGTGGATATAAGGATAGATCTATTTTTCGCTCTAAATTTGTTAAGTGATGCCAACCGTTTGTTTTGTGACATCTGTCCGTGAAGAGGTATTGCATGAAATCCTAAATTTCTCAAAAGAAGAGCCGTTCTCATTGCGTTTGCACAAGTACCACAGAATACCATGAACGAATTTCCAGCCAACTCATTGAGAATGTGTACTAAATACACGTCCTATGTACAAAGAAAATTAAATTTGAAGCATTATTTGATTATCTTAAAAATTATATTTAAATATTTAATTGCTAGTCTAAAAATGAAGTAAATCGAAAAATCGATTATTTTACCTTGAACTTTAAAGGAATGAAAAGATAAGATTGTTGAAGCTTGTCCACTGTTTTGTACTTTGTGGAAACTTCAACTTTGACAGGGTCCTTCAAAGAAGCTCGCTGCAGCTTTTGGACCTTCTTAGTCATTGTTGCTGAAAACATATAAGTTCTTCTTTCCTGGGGTATAACTCTTAAAATTTTGTCAACTTCAACTTCAAAATCCATATTTAAAATTCGATCCGCTTCATCCATAACCTAAAAATTGTAAAAGGAACGCCCAACTCAAGTTTACAATAGATGTATAGGTAGAAAGAAAGTACAATAAATACGCTTGAACAAATAACACTTCCTTACCAGATATTTTAAACTTTTTAAATGAAATCCTTTTGTGTTTTCTAAATGGTCCACCAATCGGCCAGGGGTAGCAATGATTATGTGAGGTTTCTTGGCCAGGGCCAGTGCTTGAGTCATCATATCGATTCCACCAACAACAACAGCACATTTTACACCAATTCTAGCTCCCAGAGCTTCAAACTGCTCAGATATTTGAAATGCCAATTCTCTAGTCGGAGTAAGAACTAGTGCGAAAAGCCGTTGAGGATGTTCTAGTAAATTCTGAAGAATTGGAAGTGCAAATGCGCCAGTTTTTCCTGATCCTGTTTCGGCTAATCCAATGATGTCCTTTCCTAAAGGATATTATTTAAGAAAAAGAATGTGTACTACAATACATAACATTGAATAGCCAAGCACCAACCAAACCAAGTATCACCCATCACCTAAAATGTCATAAAACTCAAATATTCATGGCTTTCCAAATTATTTGGCATTTACCTTGCAAGGCTAGTGGAATAGATTCTCTTTGAATCTGCGTAGGTTTCGTCCATTTTAATTGCTCACATGCTTCGCAAAGTGGATCCACAATACCCTATAAAATGGGTTTAAAATTTACTTCAAATTTTCAAATACAATTGATTACCACAATTGACGACTACTATAAAATAATAAATGCAATACACTTTAAAATACTAACAACCAATGACTAATATTGCTAAAAATCTCACCAAATCTTTGAAAGAAACAACTTGTTCTTCTTCCTTCACCTCCTCCTCCACCTCATGTTCGGAACTTGATTTTGGCGATGTAGGTTCCGCCACATCATCATCATCTTTTTTGTTAGACATCTTTACAGACAGCTTTTAACAACACTTTTTTATTGACTTATTAACGTCTTTTAAAATACAGTTCAAAAGCACTTTCACACTTCCTTCATGCACAGGCTTTAAAATATTGATACTTTCACCACCTTTCACTGTGGTTTATGGTTTGTTTATAACTTTTCAAGAAGTCAGAAAGTCAGCACAGAGTACTACAGAGTCAGATGAAGCACGTTGTTTTCCAAGAAAAAAATATGAACTATCCATCTCACAGAATTTAGCGCTTTCTCTGCTGAGTCCCAAGTGGGGTGGAATGAGAATCTACAAGAATCTCTTTGTATGCGGTTGAGTGATGATAATAATGATGAGCTGGTTGGTTGGTTGGTTGGTTGGTAGAGCAAATTAAATGAGTAAGTCAACTAGAAAAGCTGAACTTGAGCTCTACCAAGCAAAAAGTTCCGTATCCGTAAACTCAAACAAGCAAGAGCTTCAAATTCTCAAATCTATTCTTCTGCCCACCTCTCTCCACCTACATACATTATTAGTGCATGAAGAATACGGAACGAATATGGGAACGGGATTGCTAAAAATTATTACATGACATGGATCTGTGTCTGCTGGATTCTTATTTGGTTGGATTCGTATGTCGTATTGTTTGCTTGCATGTTGTTGTGTATCTGTTTGGTGTCGTCGCATGCATCTGACTTTGGTGGTTGGGATTTGGGTATGTGTACTTTTTGGTGGTGTATTCTTCTATTCTAGCACAGCAAAGTAAACAAAAACATAATTCCCATCTCATCTCTCGTAAGTCGTACTACGTTACAGTTAAACAGCTGCTGGCACTCAAAAAATGGTGGATTACAATTATGTGATAGTTTACAGGATAAGTTAACTGCTAGAAACGCAGCAACTGCATTACAATATCACTGACAGTGTCTTAAATATGAAGGTAAATAAAATTTATAATTAGATTATAGTGACATTAATTATACTAGGTGCTAGTGGCAAGCGACGAACATACTTATGGTCAGCAACGGTTGTAGAAATTTGACGTATTAACCGACGGACATTTAAACCGATTCAAAGTTTTCAGAAACACCAAGTATAGCTTATGATTTTGTAGTTAGAATGATTTGTTTCGGATTTGATCCGCATCTGAAAAACTTTAGTTTTATGTGTATGATACTTTGGTGTTTATTGGTTTGATGGTAAATGACATTTTTTGCAGTTTTGTCTTTATATCATCAATATTGATTAGTGATTTGAGCACATTTAGCATATAACCTATTCTTCATCTTTCTTTGAACATTTCCTAAGAACACTACGGCAGAGAAAAGGCTTATGGCATACAAATTTCAAAGCTCGTCTAGAAACAAGTTGTCGTTTTTATTTTTGTCATGTCAGGTTTGCCAACAGTTTTAAGGAATAAGTTTCTTTTGTCTTCATGAATTACATTTTAAGCACTTCATTTTAAGTTTTCTACTTTAAAACACACCCCACACTACACGTCATTCATTCAATATATCACAAGGAATCTGGGATGGCGATATGCATAATGCATATAAATTGCTAAATATTGGGGTGAAATAAGATTCAAGACTAGGCGTCATTCCAGTCACGAGTCACGACTTATCGTGACCAGTGACCGTTTTGCATTTTAAACAATCTGTGAAATTAACAATTTCTTGGCTAATGGATATTTCACTTGTCATTCACAGTCACAGTAGTTGACCAAGTAATTATATAAGATGTGAGTCATACATAACCAGTGCCAGCCTTACTTATTTGAACCCCGGTCTCAATTCAATTCCTGTTTAAACTTTCAAAATTCACAATGTTGTCTTCACTTTTTGCTTATTCGTACTGTTTATGTTATTGTAAGAAAGATGGTTTCATTGTGTTGTTTCTTCTGTTTCTTTGTAGATGAGAACTGAAATGATCCCGATGGAACGGATAATTCTTCATAAAATGGAGCATTTCAAGTCGCTGAGATGAAATTTTAATAGTTGGTTTTAGAGATTATTCAAAATGTCCACCTTCTCATTTTACACCCCACTTGATAAAGGGCCTGCATGTTATCAAAGTGCAAATGCAAGTGGGTTGTTCCTCGGCCGTTCAACATCTACACAGTATTTGTTATCTTCAAACTTAAGAGATGAAATCATCTCAGATTCAAGAAGTAGTCTTTTAAGTAGTGACAGTAATTGCAGTTCGGTGAGGACTGAATCTGTAATTTCATCTAGTCCGACCAGCAACAAAGCTCTCATAAGCAATCAGGTTCAGTTGCGGTTTCTAAATCCTGGAGATTATGAGACTGTTAAAAAACTTTGCGAGGATTGGTTTCCCGTTGAGTATCCGGCCAAATGGTTTGAAGCAATAACCTCTGACACAAATTTGTTTTCTCTTGCTGCTGTTCTAGAAGGAAAAATTGTTGGTGAGCTTGTAAAAATCGACTACAACTTATTTCCATTCCCGTATTTTACCTCAGAAATTTTATTGAAATTTGTTTCTTAAACTTTTTATCTATTCATAGGCCTAATTGTCGCTGAATTAAAACAAGGAAAAGATCTAAACAGGGAAGACAGAGACATATTATGCGACTCCCAATTACGTTATACGGCTGCGTATATTCTTAGTCTGGGAGTCGTTGATGCTAACCGGTGAATTACAAAACAATGACTTCAACTTTACTCTGTTCCTATAATATATTTTTTAAACAAGCAACGACTTAACATGATGAAATGTTTGCATTTACAGTCGACAAGGTATAGGATCATTACTGTTATCCAGTTTGCTAGACCATTTATCGACTCTGCAGTGCAAAGCCGTGTTTCTTCATGTGTTGACGTCTAACGACCCAGCACTTCATTTTTATGAGAAACATAGATTTAGGTACTGAAAATTTTTATTTTAAATTTCTGATCAGGTTATTGTAATTGATGATGTCTACAGCGAATTTCGACTTTCCAGGGTGCATAAATTCCTTCCATATTACTATTCGATTGGTGGAAGGGCTCGAGATGGATTCACTTATGTTTTGTATTTGAATGGAGGTCATGGCGTTTGGGGACTTCATGAGTATGTACAGCATTTTTGTGAGGTAAGATATCAGATACAATGGTACAGACCGTATTATAAAAATCAATACATAGAGTAATCACGTTACTGCATATGTCAATATAATCATTTGTATTTACTTTTGTATTCAGGTCACAGCAAAGGAAGTTTGCTCGTTCCCTCATTGGTTCGCAAATCAAGTTCGCAGAATTGTCCATTCCATCATTACCTTAGTAAGATAGTATGTGAGATGCCAAAATCGATCATCGATGATTCAGTGAAACTTCTGGATAGAAAGAAACGTTCGTACCCTTTCCATTTCCTGAAGTTTAGAAAACATACCACCACTAACGTGATCGTGACATTGGTATTCGCTGTTAGCAGTTATATTTTATAAATCGTTGATCGGTCTCGAAAAGTCTAAAATACATCTCTGGTAGCGTGTCCGAAAGAAATTCGTGGAAAGAACACATATCCTGTACCATTTTTTCCTGCCATTATATTTATTATTATTGTTCTATGAGAGAAGAATGGAAAGGTTTTAACAACTTGTACACCCTAACTCCTATTGAAAAAAATTCGAAGTAATGCAAAGGTAATATTTATTTTGTTGTCCTGTTGAGTTGAACGTTATTTAATGATACTTGTGTAGTAGGTATGTAAAGTGCATTTACTTTTACTTAATATGGTAGATGTTTTGGTTGCTCAATGTCAGTTTCCGTGTATTATACCTTTCTCCGATAGCATTTTGAAGCATATGATTAATGTTTATCTATGATATTCTTCATTTAATGGGGATAATGGGAAACGTAAAGCGTCTGCTTTGTGGTATTTAAATAGTACGTAATCCAAGAAAGATTGTTAGCAAGGAATTTCATAATGAATCAACAAGCGACCCCGAGTTACCCATTACGTGCCATATACTAAATATACATGATTTTATAACATCGCAGAAGTAATTCGACTTTGAAACTGGCCAGTATGCGTCCTACACTAACGATGTTGTGTTGAAAATTAAATGCAATTTATAGTTAGCTTAACGATTATTTATTCGTCAATTCATGGTATCAGTAACTGTGTGTTCTCCCAGTACGAGCTGACGGTATTTTGTCTCTTTCATAACATAATACTTGTTACTATATTATTTGTTGGATCAAAAGTGAAATCCGAGAGTGTTTTGTAGTTAGAGATCCATGCATTGTATTTATTCGATCTAACTTGGACGAAAATATACCGTAAATAATGCGTATAAATAGCTTTAGTTTACAAAAAATGACAAATTTTATACGGCAATATTCTTAATATTTCAACCGTTAGGATGAGAAGGTATATTAATATTATTCAAGTCTCTGAATGAATTGAAACAATATACATTACTATATAAAGCACGTTATTATATTTGTGAACTTTGGTTAACAGATAGACTTTGAGTTAAAGATATTGAAACACACTTTGGTACTCTTTAAATTTTTTAGAAAAGCTTTAGATTTGTTTTTGTTTGTACCTGATATTTACTCATACCATACCTTGCAAACAAACCATATTATACGTAGATACGATTCCGCTTTTGTTTACCGTTACCGTTAATATTGATGTTGAGAAATTAATGTTTTATATATGCTTCCTTTTCGTTGCTCGTAGAACTGTTCTGCATCGATTCTTTCAATTCGTTGTAACCAGTTATTTATTGCACAAGCAACACCTACTTATACATGACGTGATGAGACCAATTTAAAGTAAGGTTTAAAAGTTGAAGACATATTGCTATTAAATAGTCCTTTTTGTGTATGTATTCCGATTCCCGAAGAATAAGTAGTTGTATCATAAAACCTACCGACTACCAATGCGCAATATAATTCAGATTAATTACAAATTATGCCTATATTCGCTTTTAATGGTTAATCGATATTGATTTGTTAGGGTTTGAGAACAAAGAAATAGCTTAAAGAAACTGATAACGCCAAAGTTCTAAAGATTTTGGGTGCAAATGTGTGCAATCGTGAAATTAATTAATATATATGTTAAGATGATGTGTGTGTAGCCTTCGCCTTACCATAAATAATGGGCAATCTCACCTCAGATAAAATATAATATTATTTTGATTTAACATAATATATATACTTACCTAGATTATTATACTTTTATGCAAGTACTTTATCATCTACTTACTTCATCTTGACACTGACAAAAATTATGTCTCCGCAAATAGGGATTAATATTTTGCTTATATTGAAAGTATCGGTCTTTTCATCTCTAAGTCAAAAACATGTATTATGCTTACTGTTGTACTTGTAGCAAACATTTTGCATATTATGAGATTTATACTACTGTAACTCCAATTCAGTTTTTGATTACTATTATTGACTTAAGTAGATTGTCACAAATTTTGATATACTGAAATTTATTTGAAATTTATAGTTGAAAATATGATTATTTCCACTAGTTGATGAAGTAATTTTTATGAACCGCTGAGATCCTCCGGTCGCTGAATAAATTATAATTGTGTTATATCATGACATGTTTTTGTTTATGGAGTAAATATATGATGCAACGTGAACTTTTATACGTGCATTGTGCATAATAAAACGAAATTGATATTAACGTGATTGATATAAGTTAACAAATTTAATAGCGTTTTTCTAAAACATCATAATACTCTAAAAAATTAACGGAAAAGATAAAGATAATGACAAAGCAACATTAAATGTGCAGACATTGCATCACAGGTATAATCACCGCCATAAACGTTACAAAATAATCTGTACGCCACGTAGATGACACTTTTGATGAAGATGATGATTTCGGTGCTTCGGTGGTAGTAGGGGGTGGTGTAGTGGTTGTTTCAGGAGTTGTCGTATTTGCAACTACCACTGTTGGTGGGGGTGTAGTGGTTTTTGATTCTCTAGATCTACCACCCAAATCTGGACCCGCTTGATCTTCCTCCAAATCTCTTGCGGCTTCATCATGAGGAGCTTCAGAACTCGGTGTTGTTTGCGGATCCACTGTTGGTACATTAAAAAGATCCGACTTTACTTGCAAAACGGATTTAATGGCCTCAGCTTCCGCAGGTGAAAAGTTGTTAGATTGCGCTGGTGTAAACGCCCTTGCGGCACTGTAAGACATTTTCGACAGTTGTTCAGGAGTGAAGGCGAGGATACTTGAAGCAGGAAGGCTTTTCACTGCAAGAGATGTTAGACCTTGCATAGCATCCGCTGGGATGGTTGAGATAGCATCTGGCTTTAGACCTATTATTAAAAGAGTAATAGCAAATAGTAATTTTAAAAAATTAACAACACACGCACATTTCAGACATTACACATTACACTACACCAATTACTTCAATTAATGTATCAATTTTTTCACTCACCAGCAAAAACTACTCCAATAGCCTCTACATCCTCTTGACTCCATAGTCTTGGAGGGCCATAATTGCTTGGTCTAACGGAATGTGCAGCCAAAGTTGATAACACCTCACTTCCACATCCTTCCAACTGCCCAAGTACTCTACTGGTATCGATAAATAACGACGCATCTGTTTCGAATATGCTGTTTACTATTTTGTCGTTCAATCCACATATTATATTTCCCAGTGACATCACTACAATTCTTAGATTCTCAGGACGAGCGATTCCTTCCGAAAATCCAGGAAATATTTTATTATCCTGATTAAATTTCTCAGCTAAAGATTTGAGCTATAAAAAGTATTAAAACATCTTCAATTAAAATGTCTTAGTGCATACCAGTTACAGATATGCATGGCTTAGTGAAAAATTCTTGCTATTGAGTCATTATCAATTTACCAAAGCAGGGTCAATAATTTGTGATCCAAGCACAGAAAGCATGTCGAGGCTATTTGGTAGAGTGAGGTCAATCATGGAAATGTCAGAATGAATCGTTGTATTGGATGATGACGCGTTTGAAGTTGTTCCGTCATCCTTGGCACTAAAAGCTGTCACAAGATCCCCCAGTTCTATCAATGTAAGTGCATTGATGCTGTCTTGGTTAAACTCGAGCTTTTGTTTGAGAAGGGTCATTATCTGGGATTTTATTTCTTCATCCCATTCGATTCGACCAAGAGCTTCCACGCAGTCAAATAAATCAGCTTGACTGAGTTTATTCAAGTCATCAATTGATAAACCTATAGCTGAATTTCCTGCGGCTTTTATACCGTGACACGTAATCTACAAAATAATTTGAATGAAAGGGTAAATGACAAATGAAATAGATCTTTTTTTAATAAGGAAAGTGTAAAAGTAAATAATTTCACCTCTGAATTGTGGGTGTCATCTTGAAGAGCTCCAAAGTTTAATGACCTTGTACGTAAATCTTGCTGTTGGTCAGATCCGGGGGATATACCACTGACTATTCCACCTCCTCCACCAGACCTTCCCGCAACCAAATTTACATTGGAAACTACGCCCGGAGATTGCTGGACAGGAGGACCAACCGCACCACCCTGATTTGCAGGTTGTTGTCCAGGGATTTTCTGCTGTTGTCCGGGAGGGTTTGCACCTTGGGGCTGCCCTTGAGGACTCCCTGCTTGAGGCTGTAGCTGAGGATTTCCGCTTTGTGGTGGTGCTTGAGGTTGTCCTTGTGGGTTTCCAGCTTGTGGTGACGGTGGTTGCGGTTGTCCTTGTGGATTTCCAGCTTGTGGTGACGGTGGTTGCGGTTGCCCTTGTGGATTTCCAGCTTGTGTTGACGGTGCTTGAGGTTGGCCTTGTGGATTTCCACCTTGGGGCGAAGGTGCTTGAGGTTGCACTGGGGGATTTGTAATTTGGGGTTGTTGTTGTCCTTGAGGGGTTCCACCTTGTGTTTGTCCTTGGAGATTTCCGCTTTGTGGGTTTCCTCCTTGTTGCTGTGATGTAAGTGGCGGACCTTGAGTTTGACTAGGAACATTTCCAGGTTGAGGTGGAGAAGTATTGGTGTTTGAAGTTTGAGGCTGAGATCCTTGCTGAGACTGCTGGTTATTTCCTGTCGACCGGGCTGCAAAGGTATTTGCATTTGCATTTGCTTGGCTAAAGCTTCCACCTGCAGCTTGCGTTAAGTCAGCTCCTTGTGTAAAACTGCCACTAGCCCCCTGTGCAAATGCATTAGCATTATTTGCATTGGTTTGTGCAGCGGTATTGGCTGAAGAAAAACTGCCTCCTCCGCTTCCAACACTTCCAGCAGATGCCCCTGAAGCAGCAGCAGAAAATCCACCCCCTGCTCCAACACCGGTTCCAGCGCCCGTCACTGCTGCTGCACCTGCTACACTAGCGCCAGTACTAGTACCGCTCACACCACCAACCGTGCCAAACGCTGGTATCACTTGCAATGGAGTACCTGCTTGTCCAGCCATCATTTGTCCCATTGGTTGTTGGGAGATATAAACGGGTGTGTTCGGTTGGACATTGTACAAAACTTGTTGTTGTTGCGGATTGAAACCAGAGACCATTGGCGTTGCATATTGTGGCGTATACGTCACATAACCGACATTACCTTGGGGGACCGTGTATCCAGGAGTTGCCGCTGTGTAGTACATAGTTGTTGCTGTTCCAGCCGCTGGGCTGCCGCCGTAAGAAAGCTGGCCTCCGGAAACTGAAATTGGCACTTGTCTCTTCACAAGAGTGTGTTCTGCCCACCTTGGAATCCTACCTGTTCTACCGACCCCATCGCGAATCAACTCCTGCGTTGTCTTCACTGTGTTTACCATCCATTGAGACGCTTGGAAGAGACGCTTCATCAAATTCTTATATATTGTCATGAATTCTTGTCCTTCAGTGCCCAAAGCCTCTGTACATGCTGCAATAAATTGAATATTTTTAGCTTCTCCGGGAATCGAAATCTTTGTTGCCCATGCAGATTGCCTCTTTAATGGTGTAACGGCCTTTCCCAATGCATCTGTTGAAATCTTTTGTAAATCCTTATCGGGCAAAACAATGAGCAAATCGCCAATAGACGTTATATCAAATTCATTCCAGGAGGATGGGTCTGCCCCATATACAGCTTTCAACGCTTCAAACCATTTATCCCTAGACAATTTTGGTAGACAGCAAGTTTTTTCTCCAATCGAAGTCTTTCCTTCCAAAACATCCTTCAAAAGTGATCGAGGCCATTGTGCATCAAATAAGTTATCAGCATAGCAAATGAGATTACCCATACTATTCAAAGATTCCAAGTCGATTCCATGTTTAGGTAATGGTACATGAGAGTTGACAGGGGACGCAGTATTTAGCGACCCAGTTGAATCTCCAGCAATAGTAGTGTTTGCTGTGTCAGAGTCGTCATTAGTTGATCTAGTGGATTCTTGTTCAGAGGCTGGTGCATCACTGGAATTTGTCGAGTCGACTGGTGGTGTTGCTGTCGCCTGATTGAGTACATCAGTTGCTGCTGCTCCTTCACTTGGTGACTGACGTTTTCTCCTTTGTGAGCTGTTATCCATTCCATGTGCTGAGCTTATGGCAATATCCCTGAATAATGTTGTTCCATAAAAGTGAAGATTTTCAAGGGAAGCGAGACTGAAGAGCTCTTGCATTTGTAACTGACCAATTTCTTTAACGATATTTTGACGTGCATCCATGTCCAGTTGGTCCAAAACGTTCGTTGGGATCATTGACAGAATTTCCCCTCCAACAGCTTCCGTTTCACCGACAGTAATTCCAGTGAAGACATGTGCATCAGTTTGGTTTCCACTAAGGAGTCGCTTTTGTTTGAGATATATAATGAATTTTTCTAGCACGCAAGCTCGTAAATTTACGTTAAACTTTAAGGAAGGTTTGAATCTTCTCAAGGCATATAGTTCGTGTCGATAATGCATGATGACTGAAAGAATATCCCAGGAATCTACAATCTCTATGTCTCTGCAACTTAATCCCAAAATGGCAAGATTCAATTCATGTGTCGCTCCCAACGGGCTCCTTCCCAACAAATCTTCTGCTGTCCACCTAGCCACTTGACCATTTTCACGTACCCATTTTAACCAAAGTGAAAGCAGCGTTTGGGGTAACAGTTTCGTTTGTATTGATGTGATCCCGAATCTGCCAGTTTCAGGCATTTCCATGATTGTCTTGATGATAGTAGCCATGTTTTTGGATAGTACTTTGGGACTGATGAGCTTGAACATTTCAGAAGGATTGCTGGTACTAATCATGGTTCTGACAATGATCGACTCTCCAATACGATGACTTATCCTCTGAAGAATTACGGCTTTCTGTGATATGAGCATGCCAGGTGCCTCCTCGATCAATGCACGCAAGATTTCAGGACGAACTGTAGTTGAGCCTAATAGTGCTTGCGAGATATTATGAGATGGAATGCCTTTCTGGTATGGAGATGGTATCATGAAAATATAGTCAGGCTTGAAGCGTTCATCTACGGTGAGAAGGATTTCAGAGGTAAGCTTCCAAATTTGAAATTGGGTAAGATGGTTAGATCGTATGGCTGCCAATGTGTTCGAATCCCAATTGATAATGCCTTGTTTGATTTGAGACAAGACTGACTTTGGAAGGAGGAAAAACATTTTGCCGATTTGAGCCAACTCACGCTTTTGCCATGTTGAGGGTGGTGCTATGGCCATGACTGAATTTGACGAATTAATAATGGGCCACATGAAATATGAGATTTGAAGTACTGTTGGGTAAGACGGCTCTCGTTGTCGATCCAATATAGACATCATTTCATCCAGTGTTCCAAAGCTGTCAGCAAAGTCAAACCGCTGTAATTGGGCTGGAATGAGGTCAAGAATATGAAACTGGAATTCCTGTAGATCCTCTTGAGATAGTGGTGGAGAATTGTAAAATGCATCAAATACAATACGTGCCTGTGAAAAAAACGCATATTTTGTAATAAATTTAACAATCTACTTTTGTGAAACAACTTCCGTATGCAAACGTGTGTGCTTACCTGTAGCTCAGTGTAGTGGTTCCCAATCACAAGCCCTTTGATTTCTGGAACTGGGGGAATCAATTCCAAGTCTTCTGGGGCAGCTCCCTCCAGTAGAAACGATAACTTTTGCATCCTTCTGAAAGACCATTCATGGACCGCACCAAAATACCTGGCCCCTTTAGCCACATCAAACCACGCCTTTTTCAGGCTCATAGGTTTTCTCCACCAACCCCTAGCAATATCCTGGGTTTGTCCCAATATTGTTACGAATCTGTCGGCCAACTCATCATCTAAACTTTGTAGCTGAGATTGGGGCATGTAAGCCAACAATGGTGTTCCAGCGGAAGTAAGCAAGCTCAGCTCACGGTCTCTCCAGTTGTGCGGATCACCCCACCATTCTAGTAGACGACTCATAATAATACGTTGAACTTGAGGAAGAAGTTTGGACCCCTGGAAGGATTTTATTGAACATTTTATTTCATTCTGAGTAATCATCACTTTATATATCATAAACTATGCATGTATGTCTTTACCAAAGACTGCAAAAACTCAATTTGTTGTTCCGGTTGATTGATGAGGGCAGATGATACTTTGTATGCAATGACAGTGTCCCCTGGATTTACTTTAACCACAGATGATAGTTTAGTGCCTGATAGATTAGCAAGGACTTCTTCCTGCAAAACAGCATAAAATTTGGCTACTATTATGCAAAGTTCGTGCAAAAACACTGTTTCTGAAGAAATATACTTGGTTTACTTTGCTAATGAATATTACCTGAAACCCATATTGAATGGCCAGTGGTAGAAATGCAAAATCTGCCGCATGTAAAAGCTCTAACTTCCGTTGTAAAACTAGCGCTTTTATTTCCTCTCCCTGTATGTCTGTTACCGCTGAGAGCAGTCTTTGAGGAAACTCTGCGGAGTCACGACCTTTTATCAAAGAAAGAAAAACAATTATCTTCACTACCTAAATTACATGCATATTTAGCAATTTAAGTAATTATTTAATATCGCATCACGTTGCCCCTAAAAATAAGATGAATAAAGCTAGAAATGTTCGTCCGTTTTTATTACTTTCTCCAAGCACAGCAGTAACATACAAAAATAAGAGTATGTCACATCGATTATCATTATCTACGCAATCACGAACTAAAAGCTTACTTTGTGTCAAAATTTCATCTTTTCTGGCTTCAAAATTGGTTATGAATAGTGGCCCAACAAGTCCTGCCACTCTTGCCATTGTTTCGCTCAATTGGGAGGGTGTCTGCAAAGTTGATAGTTCCAGCAACACCCTTTTGATGTTCTCATCCTTAATATTGTTGATTTCCTCATTTTTCTGCTGCTGCTGGATGACTTGCATGTTAAGCCCTCCAGCACCTCCTCCAGACGCATTTTGCGATTGAGATGGATTGTTCAAGTTATTTAGGAAGCTTTGTGGAGGTGGTGGAATACGTTGTCCTATAGCAAAAAATCACGGTAAAACATGCCGTTAGCGAGTACGTTGTTGAGTTTTGCACAATTGTTGCATCATTTGTACGTGATGCGCCTCTGTTGTGTTTTCTCATTGTAATTATTTTATTGTTTTATGTACCTACCCAGACATGATAATATTGAAGCCCCTATGAGCAATAAAAAAACTATCCACTTCATTGTTCGAAATGATAGGCTATAGTAATAAGTACTGCCCACAAAAGCGACATTCGACCGATATTTTTATTTAAAATTTGTAATAACTGATTTATTGTAGTTAAAGTCGTTCCTCCACATGCCTGGTAAACGTGCTTATTTCACAGATCTTCCTGGAGGAAGGTTACTGGCCAACTGAGCTTGTACTCAATTGTGATATGTCAAATATGCAGATGACCATTCATTCGATTTCCACACAGCATAGATTTATGGTACAAACGTGCAGACAGCAACAATAAGCGCATCTTCACTGTAGAATTAGGTGCCCAGATAAACTAAAACCAATAGAACAGGTAAGCATGCACCAGTTTGAACACATCAACTCATGGAAAGCAAGGCCGAAGACCTTAAGTTAGACCTATTAGTTGTAACACTGTATGTACAGGTAGTCTTATCACGTATTCATAAATGGGTCCTATTCCTGTGAATACGGTCTTATGGATCTCCGGCATGTGTATATCATCCAGATTCGATGTAACGCCCTACATGACCATTGCTATGTATTTAAACATTATGGATAGGAAAATCAGTTGAATTATGCTAAGGGATCCTTTTCATGAAACGATAAGAGTGGATAATAAAACACACATTTGGTGCAAGATTTACATTACATTGGACTATGGCTGATGATTATGATGAAAAATATGACCCCAAAATGCTAATGAATAAATGAATGACGAAAACACGCAAGGAGACAAAATACTCTCAATTAAAGTTTTTCTACGAAGAATGTAAAAACCTTTCATTTATTTGAATAAGTATTCAAATGACCAGAGTTGAAAATTGAAAAACACACGAATAGTAATTATAATCCATGATTATAAAGACACCGATAAACACTATATGTTGATCTAAACACAGATAGTACAGTTATTATAAAGGTTTTTTTCCAACAGAATTACAAAAACCTTGTTTCCCACAGATAGAAATAATTTATTAATATTGATGATGAATGATGTTAATAAGAATATTAAATGAGAGGGGAGCTGCTTCTTTAAACTGATGTTACTTATTTTTAAAGACTTAATAAAGATGTTCACTTGTTGAATTATTTGTAGGGGTATATTTTCAAAGATGTTGCATTTACGCAGTGCTTTCATTGGGCTCCGACTGGCTCTCTTGACGGCCTTCTCCCCCCTAGAAATACATTAAATTGCATAGGTTTGTTAATTTTTCTCAATAGTATGTACATAGGTCGAATTGTACAAATAAATGCAGCAAGTAATAATGTTACTTCTGTATTAATCACCTCTTGTTCGTTGTTCTGAGAGCGTCCTCGTGGAGCTCCTCTGCGATAAAAACGACGAGTGAACCCCCTTCGACCTCGTCCGCGACCCCCCCTACTACGACCTCCGGGTCGACTACCGCGCTCGTTGTCACCTCCTTCACGTTGGTTTTCTGGCTCACTTTCTCCTCCCTTCCCAGAGTCTTGACCTTGGGAGTCAGAGCGCGGTCCCCTTCTTCCACCTCGACCACGATAGTAACGATAACGGCCCCGACCTATATTTAGATCGCCTAGTATATTCAAAGTTTGGTTAAGATTTGTTTTGTTTCAAATTCAAAATATGAAGGATCTCAAAAATTATATGAAGTACTTACCACGGAATCTACGGCCACCTCGTCCTCCTTCTCCACGCTGTGGTGGTTGCTGTTGTTCTTTCTCTTCACCACCTTCTTCTTGTTCACCTTCACCTTTCTCTCCTTCGCCGCGTGATTGATCTCGTCGCGGCCTTCCCGGACCTCCATACCGACGGTATCCACCACGTCCACCTCTTCCTCTCCTATAATATCCTCCTCGTCGGCGGTCCGCAGCGTAGGGAGAACCCTTAACCGGCTCACCAGCAAGCCCGGTGACATTGGCCGCTTCATTGCCTTTTTCACCGACGACCACGTCAAACTCTACTTCTTCCCCGTCCCCAACAGATCTTACCAATTTCCTTGGGTTGTTCTTTACAATGGCGGACTGGAATGAAAATAATAATAGAACATAGTTAAATTATATCTCGCATTTAAGTTTCAAGTTGGCGTGATACAAATGTAAACTAAGGTTATAACTTGATGATCAACTTACTTGATGTACGAATACATCTTCCTTCGTATCTGACCTGTAATTGACAAGAAATTAAGTATTTTTATTAATGCCATTAATTTTACATGTAAACTAAATGCATATTTTGCTGAATATGTAAATTGTGCAATAACGTGTACCAAGTAAGAAATTATGGTGATTGACAATTTAGCAATAACACCACCCGACCAATGCGTTTATCTCCAGATAATATGTGTACAAAATGCAAGTCTAATTCTAATTCTCGCTAGCTAAAGTATAAAAATGCAACTTTTATCTCTTTGTTTATTCACGTTGTTTGTGTAGAATTAAGATGATTAATTAGAGTCAGGCATATATGCGACTCAACCGCCATATTGGCCGAGTGCATTTAATTCACATTTTCATCAGATGATTCCAACGTACAAGTTCATCAGAAAAGGTTATCAATCGTAATCTTTTGCGAGGCCACATGCAAATATTGCTCTACTCAGCAAATGTTATTTCCTGCAATATTTATTCCGTCTTATGAAAGATAATGAAACATGCTAAGATACATTAAATGCATGGGATACACCACAAGTTTGATCAGCTCTGATTCTGGGGGCCCAATTCCGAAAATTCCCTTCCTTTCAAATCTAATCGAAATTGAACTAATTATACTACAAGTTTAAATACAGGGTATTTTGGTACTTAAGCCAATTAATTTTTTTAATTTAACAATTCTACATTTACTAAATGTAATAAATAAATTTACGATTCTAGCGCATTATGAAAGCGTTACAACAAAGTCGATGGCCGTTCGGTTGGGATGTACTAGAACCAGTGAAATTCGAGCTTTCGCTATGATCTTATAAAAATATTTTATTCCATGGGTCTACTAGGGCTCTACCCAAAAAAACTGCTAGTAGTGGCTTTCACTAATGGAGAGTCCACTTCTCCCAACTTTCACTGGATAACCATTATCATCCCATCCTACACCCAAATAATAATGAGTTTCCTGTTTCCTCATTCCTACCACCATATATGATAAACCCTACCTTCACCCTTATCTCTTTGTATGACAATGCCGCCTTATTGTCCGTTACTATCCAAAATCAAGCTCTTTCATTTCCTTCGTAAGGAATATATCAACTTACCGGTTGATGAATCCATATCCGCTTTTAACGTTAAACCATTTAACGATACCGGTCACTTTGGTCGCTGCAATAAAAACAGAAACAAAGCGTTGATCAGCGTCTCGCATCAATCAAACACCACCAAGTTCATTGACATTTCCCACCCGGTCCATATACATACATTGTCTTACCAAGTACATATTATATTTGGCAATACCCATACATACATTTTTTTTATAACTCAGACATGCCACCAAAATGCTACTTACACCCCAAATAAAACCCCAATTTTTAACTGATATCTTACCGATGATTTCCTTATCTTTTGGAGCAGGCTTCTGTTGTTGTTGTGATTGTTGATTTTGTTGAGTTGATGGTGGTTGTTCGGAAGCTGCCTGCTTATTTTCCGTGTCAGCCATGTTGGTTGATGGCGATGGAGATGGGCTGAAAAGATGTTAAAATTGAGCTGATCGAAATTTCGTCACTCCGTACAGTGAGCCTTACACTTTCTCACTAAGCTCTTTCCGTCCACAGCCTCCCTAGTTCAGCTTCAGTTTTTTCGCTCAAACAACACAACAGTTCATAAGCACAGAGCAGCTCTTCTCTGTAAAAAGCCAGCGTAGAACATTTCGACTGGTTCCGCCGGTCTCCGAGCATAAGCTGTATAAAGAGAGATTCTCATTGGCCAATTTTGCATGTTCCCATAGCACCCATTGTTCCATTTCACACCTACTCTGCGATCCATGCTCGCAAACCCAGTTTGCAGCACAGTAATTCTGATACGTTTGGAGCAAATAAAAAAATGCTTTTGTGTCAAAAGAAGCGTCTCTCTATTAGTTAGGGAGAGTATAGCACCACATCAAGTCTTATGAAACGAGGCTTGCTTTTTGAAGAAGAGAATAAAAAAAGATGATTGTGAAAAAGGAAAAAGACGGCTTGAATGTAAGGACTTGCGGGTAGAAAGACAAGACGGGCTACAAGAAGAAGATGCACTACCAAATATTACTACCAACATGAAAATGAGCATGACAACAGATATTAACACGTATCAGGTATCGTCATCGTTGGAGTAATAGTAGACCAGTAGACGTAGTAATTTTAGTTGGTAGAGTAGTAAGTAGTGGCATTGCACAATTTTTTGAACAAATTCATAATTCATTTCTATTCTATACTGCTATACTACCTTGCGTGCCTATTTGACTTGGTTATTTTGTGCAGTACGGTCTTTGCAATGAATGGAGTTTATAGGTATCGGTTTTCTTCTACGCATCCTTTTTTTCTTTTGTCTTGTCTGCACAGCAATCGTTTCTTTATGATAGAATGGATGGAATGGACAGAAATAGGGAAAAAATGCATTTTATGTTGAATTCACTACGCGATGGCAAGAGTAGAAAATAAAATGTATTTTGAGTTGAGTTGTAAAATGCAAAGCAGAGTAGTTTTGATGTGATTGTGATGCTTACTTTTCTATTGATTTGTAGATGTGGAAGTGTAGAAAGGAAAAAAAGTCTTTTCTGCTAATGGAAAGTTTGGTGGGGCAATATGAGTCTGGCAACTACTAGGAGTAGTGCAGTCTACTCGGGGTGCTAGAAAGACGGATATTTTCCCAACCAAATTTTCCTATTCAATTGACTTGACACTATCCTCCTATCCTATCCAACAAACACGGCATGGCAGTGACATTGCTTTGCTAAGGATTTTAATGACAAAAAATGATTCTCTTTCTCTCTGTATAAATATCACAAGATAACATTTGCCCATGTGCATAATATAATGGCAATGTCAAGACCACAATCAGTTTCACAGCGGTAGGCTGGCTGACGCCAAATCAGATGAGAAGATGGGTTTGATTTTTTATGCATGTAATTGTTTTTGTTTCCCATCTCATTCATGAATTTTCTACATAAATTTGCATCACACTTGCTAATTATATTTAAATTCAGTCATCTGTGTCACATTTGAATATGCAGTTTGAAAATATTCATTATTCGTATTTCATTCATAAAGTTTCTGTAGGAAAGTAAGATGGAAAGTTCATAAGTACAATGACAATCCCTAAGTGCTTTTACTTGTACGTTGTGCAATCCCTGATTACATATCATTTTTTCCGTAAAACCAAGTAGGTACCTAGTACCTGGACAGGTGGTGGTATTTACAAGGGAAATTTTTTAAATAGATTTTTATGATTGATCTAATATTTAAAAATTGTAATATTTATACTATAAAAATATCCAGCCTTTCTTCTTGCATGATGAGACTTCATGAAAATAAAATAGAGCAATAACCGTCTGTTCGGGTCGGTCGATGTCTCTGATCTCCACCACGATGCATTTTTCATATAATTATTTCCATATATCTGTCATGTTTAAAAAAAATGAAATTCGAAAGGACAAGAGGTAAAAAGTTAGATCTTTTTAGTTCCTGTTACTGTTAGATTCTCCTCCGTTGCCTCCATTCAAGGTTAAAAAGTCGATCACATTTCGGTTCATTGTTTCTCTACATTTCCAAGAGTTCTTTTATTTTCCATCTTTTTCATATGAATATACTTAAATTTAATGGTTTTGTATTTTTGGTGTGCGAGTGCGTGTGATGATTTATGCAGACAAACGGATAGAAAAGATGAAAGAACTCGCTTGTCGCTTGTCAGTCATAGTTTTGTATA
>JAQFYG010000578.1:0-27863 GCA_034694325.1 Entomobrya corticalis | reverse complement strand
GTTTTTCCATTTAACTTAATGTAAAATCACTGCTCACCTTTTGGGGACTGATTCGATAATAATGTACTTACGTAAAAATAGTTCATATGTTTAGAATCAAGATAATATTTTGACCATATTCATGAATTCCAGGATTTGCTGTTAATCATCACTAAGCCGCTAGTTGATCAGCTAATTAGAACACTTTCTGTGGATCAAACCTAAGGTATTTTTACATACATTTCTACAGCTCTCTTCCGCCGGAGCAACAAAAAAAAACCTCATCATTGAGGGTCAGACTGGAACCTTAAATGCTATAAATTTTATTGTTATTAAATAGATTAGAGATAACAGTTGTACAATAAAAGGATCGTTTCCATCATTAGTAAGGGACTCCATATTGGTATACTATTGTTAGCCGTTTGAATTATAGCAGATTACGAAGCGTAACCTACCACCCGCCGTAAATATTTTAACATTAGCCTGTTTCATATGTTGCGTTCACTACTTGAAACTTGGAAGAGGGTCTAGTTTTTGGGGTTTTATTCTATTTTCACCTTCCTGTACACAACACATGTGTGGAAGTTTAACTTTTCTGGCCGAGGGAGAGGCCTTAGGCCCCTGCTTGTCGGGGAACCCTTTACAATTTACTTGTGCATTTTCCAATGGGCTCCCTCAAATGCATTCGAAATTCGGATTTTTGTTTACCGGATTTGTACGAGCATCAAAAGCTATGTCTTAAAAGTATAATCGAAGGTCCGATAGGAATTCAAAATTCGAGCAAGATGCCCCAAAGTCCAAAAAATGCGGTTTTTTCAGCTTTTTCCGAAGTCTCCGGGGTTTACCCGTTTTGAGGTACAGAGCTGAAAATTGGTCCACATATTTTTCCTAAACCCCTCAAGGGTATCTTTTTGAATTTTGTCAAAATCAAAATTTGCTGAAAGTTAAATGTGCTCCATTATTTGCGTCGCTACTTTTTACCGATTTGCATGGATTATTTCACGTTACCTTCTAACGTAACCGAACATGGAAATGTTTTAAAGTTACCTACAATGGAAAGCGAATAAAGCGATTGACGTTATCTAGCATGAAGAAAAATCAACGTTACCTCCCATAATAAATTATATACTAACGTTACCTACTATCAGGGCTCCCTCAAATGCGATGCGTAATGAAAACAAATTAGATCGAATTTCGGATTTTTGTTTATGTAGGATTGACGAGCATCAAAAGTTATGTCTAGAGAGTATAACTGAAGGTCCGGTTGCAATTCAAAGTTTTACGGTATGGTGCCTAAAAGTTCAAAAACGCGTTTTTTCAGAAGATAGGAGAAAATTTTCCAAAGTCGCTGGGGCTTACACGTTTTGAGGTACCGAGCTGAAAGTGGCTGCTGAAAGCTGGTCCAAATATTTTTCATAAACTCTCCAGGGGTATCTTTTTGAATTTTGTCAAAGTAAAGAGTTTAAAGAGGTTACTTTGTTCAAAATGGTTTTTCTTAAAAAACAACTTAGTACTACTGAATTTCGATAAATTAAATATAGCATGTAGTTAATTAGCTTTTTGTGATTTGACTGATACCACATTTATTGTTTTTTAATCAAATTTTGTACAATTTTTAGGTTAAATAAAAAACAAGAAGCAATGCAACTTCGTGGCCCCAAATATCATACAAAACTCAGTAAACAATTAAAAAATTTGATACCAATCAAATCACAATTAGATTATTAACAAATTTCTAATGACCGATTTTCAAAATTTAACCATGATTTATTTTTTTGATGAAATCAAAAAATTCCTACAGCAGACGAAATTATAAAATATTTTGATTTCATCAAAAAAACCAATAATGGCTCAATTTTGAAAATCGATCAACAGAAGTTTGTTACTACGTAATAAGAATTTATGCAATAAAAATTGGAAATTAGCTATTTTTGACCGAATTTATATACATATAAATAAACATATTTTATTGTAGCAAAAGCAATTATACTATATTTATATTTAATTATACTGTACTGCATACTTCATACTCTTTCGTAACAGTTGTCTTCCAACAACTGAGGAATGCATTTCTCATTCTCTTATTGGATGAATTGATTACCGATGTTGGCAAAACAAATTTTTTTCATATATGGTTTCCTTGCCAAAAATGATGAAAAAGTTATTAAAGATACTTTTTGCAAAAAATGCACAAGCGGGGAGAGCAAAAACAATAAATTCACGGGGACGAACTTTACTCCGGCTCCATTTAATGAATTCATCTGAAAATTGGTGTAAAGGTTCCTTTGACTGTCCTTCATGGAGTTCAGACGGAAAAACTGAATAAAAGTTTACAAAACTCAATCAAATCAAATATAATGATACTCTGTGAAAACCCATTTTCCCATTTTGAAACTGCTGGAGTTTAGCCCCTCTCAACGGAATAAAATTAAATTTTTTTCAGTTTTTCCACCTGAACCCCATGCAGGACAGTCAAATCAACCGACATAACAATTTTCAGACGAATTTGTCAAATAGGGCCGGAGAAAAGATCGTCCCGTGAATTTATCGTTATCAATTTTGGCAAGGAAACCAAATATTATGAAAGAAATTTATTTTGCCATATGGCCTTGCAGGTATTTCATGGAGTTCCTCATTTGTGTTACTGTGGACCGAAAAGTTTGCATACATCTTGTCTTTTGACTCAGGGAAAATCGTAATACTGTATGGACATTCTATTTTTACTTTTGTCCGCAACGATTATTTCGTAGTAAATACACTCTCCCACAGGTTCTTTAAAACCTAGGGAGGTCAAACCTACTCATTTATTAGTAGTGTATTATAGTCTAAAATATAAACTTAAATCTGTACACTAATTCTCACGTTTTTGCAGATTTAGAGGCGGTTTTATGAGAGAGTTGTATATAATAACTAGAGTGTAAATTCAAATAAAAAAACATTACAAAAAATTAGGATCTCTGTGACTGAGGGAGTTTGTTGACAGAGGCAGGATAACACCACGGATACGATCATTTTTCAGCAAAACCACGTTTTGCCACTGAAATTATCAGTAAAAACCGAAAATTCCAATTGCAAAATGGGGAAAAATCACGTGAAAACATTCTGCGCTTGCTCTGATCTCTGAAATAATCACAGAGATCCTAGCCCAATCATATCAGCATAAGCAGGTTTTATGTGTCATATATAAATTAGAAAAAAACTTGATCGTTACAAACAATGAAACAATAGCCTCATTTTTTACTGTAATGAGTAAGGCTTGACATTTATAATGGTAGTGTTTTTGAATATCCATTAGTGCAAAGTTTTAACTTAAGTCATATGTTCCTAGCATACCAAAACGCAAACTACTGCTCAAGCACCTCCGCCAGCTGTCTTGGACTGGTTTTTTGTGGCAGGATCAAAAATTGTATTATAGTAGGCAAATCGGTTAAAAAATATTTGATAAATCTGCAAATGAAAATGTCTAAATCAACATGAAAAGCTCTACGTATGTGTAAAGTTTCGTGTCAATACGTACAGCGGTTCTCAAGTTATAGCGTTAAGGGACGGACGGACCGTCATAAGTAACGTAAGACGGTAACGTGATTTACAACAAGTACAAAGTAACGCAGCCACCACTGGCTCACCACCGCAACCGATCTTTAGTACTTTCTGTTTGTTCGTCTTGCCCCAGACAAGAATTTAAACTATGCCGGGAAGCAATATTTCTGCTTAGAAATCATCTCCGATCGCAGTTGTGAAAAAAGTAAACATCAGTTGGTATTGAACGAGAATTGCTAAATTGTAGTTAATTTAGATTTGTAGGTGGAGCACTAATTATTTGTTTTCGAAATTAAACTGGCGTTAAGCGGTGGAAGAGCAATGCTGCGACATTCTATTTTACCGTCCAAATTTCTTGCGGAGGTCAGTGAAATTTAAAATTATTAAGTTAATTGTTGAGTTTCTTGGTTAGATTAATGTTGAAAATTTATTCATTTTTTTGTATGTCGCATATTGCTATCACAGTAAATCATTGATTACACAGCATTTTGTTAAGAAAGTTAATTGATATGCTCTATGTCTCGGGAAATGAAGATTCAATGTTTGTGTTGTCACTTTGCTATGTTATGTTATGTTGTACCTTTGACCTTAGGTGTCGGTGGCAGCAAAACATGGTTATGCACCAGTGGCCTTCTACCACTCCAGGAGCAGATTTCACGAGCATTTAACCTACAGTAAAATGAGAAGCAGCCATCCCCGAAAGAATATTGTCGATGTTTCTTTATTGAGAGTTGGTGAGCCGGTGACTTCCTCACTTACGCTTGGTGACATGGTCAGGGCACGAGGATTTCAATTCAATGCGGAGTCGTTAAATGCTAGAGGGTAATTACTGTTTATTTTTGGCATGAAAAAGAACCTTTATTAACTGATCAAAACATGTGATGTCATGATAAACATGGGGTAATATGGGACTTTTATTAGTTTCAGATTTCTTCGCTTTCAAAAGGCCTACTATGCACCTCTTGCAGATGTGGTGGGGAAAGTAATGCAGATTTGTAGATCCTGTATGAAAATTCGTTGGGATGACCAAACTTTGATCGGAACGAAATTAAAGGATTCCAAGTTGAAGTACGAGTCACTCACGAAGCAGTTTCAGCATGACGTACCAAATTCAATGCTTCACATGATGTGTACACCGGGTGAGTAGATGGTCCTTCATTCAGCGTCACCATTACATTTAATAATGTCGAAGGAAAGCCATCGTATAATTAGTAATATGCAATATTTGTGTTCAATTGTCACAAATCTTATCTTCAACAGTTCGCACAAAAGATTCTCCGCCAACATCAGAACGGAAACCGTCATCAAGTAATGTGCTAGGCAAGAAACGTGCAAAAACCAAGGGCCCGTCTAGCAGCACCGTTATGGATGAGTACGGCTATAACTATGATAAAGAAAACAGCTTTCCGATTACAGCTTATGCCGTGTGTGATGAATTTGACCTGAAAACAATGCACAAAGGATTGATTTCTCAGGGACTGTACATACCAACCGTTGTATCTGAGGGTACGCAAATGGATTGAATTACTGAATATGTATCTTAAATGTGTTTATGTAGTGTAAATTACGCTCATACTTTTGACAAAAAGTTTTAAACGTTAAAGGAATTTCATTGTTGAATTCGTTGAACATTGCATTTTATTATGAAGGTTTAATATGCTCTTTCTTTCAAGATTTGACTGATGTTATCCATGTGTCAGCAAAATATCCGATTGGCGATGAACCTAGAGAAATTTTCTTTTTTCGTGAAGGCGCTGTTGTGTTTTGGAATGTTCCATACCTTGAAATAATCAACGTGCTGAAGTAAGATTTACTTGAAGCTGGCAGCATGATATAATGAATTACATACTAAGTAGCTGAACTAAATTATTCCCTTTTTAATGTAATGTAATACAGGTTTTTGAAAGAATATGAAAACGAAAGCTACGGTCCGAGAGAAGTCGAGGATGAGTCTGAGTACATGAGCTATGTACACAGTGACCAGGGGTGAGTTACCACGTACCTTGAGCTTCATATTTGATGCTTGCTAATATAATTAGAATCCAAGAATTGGTAATAATAATTAAATTGTATTAGGCCAACGCGTTTGATTCGAGGACGAGTTTATTTGGGGAATGAGTCTGACAATAAGTTACTGGAAAAATACGCCTTTGCAAATGCCCTGGCTTCATCGGTTAAATTGGGAATCTGGGAAGCTACTCTGGAGAAATACGTTGAAGGAATTGAGCGTATCACTGAGGTATTTAAAATACATCTGACTGATGTTTTGTCAAATGTTTACCAATGATTGTACTGAGCTGGCATTGCCGTATTACGTAATTTCAGGCATTGAAGCGTGCAGAAGAATTAAAATTGTCGCGAGGAGAAGTAATGCAAAAGACTGGAGAGCTATTCGCCCTTAGACACCAATTGAACCTGAATTCGGACTTACTGGACACTCCCGACTTTTACTGGGAACGTGAGCGATTGGAGACTTTGTATCAGAAAACTTGCGACTATCTTAGCGTCAATCGTAGAACCAAAGTGATGAACGAAAAGCTAACTCAATGCTGCGAGTTGTTGGACCTCATTTCCACGCATTTGACGGATCAGCACCATACTCGACTGGAGTGGATGATTATCATACTGATTATGATCGAGGTGGGATTTGAGATACTACATCTCCTAGAGAGATATGAACTTATTCAAATGTAGTTAGAATAATTGTTACATTTTATTGCATCTAGTCCACGTTGTCAGAGTAAAAATAGAAATTAAGCATCATATCAACTTAAAAATGGAAATGAAACTTTAAAAAAATAACAATACATAATTGTTTTCACAGATAGTTCAGACAAATCACTACATAATATTTATGATATTCACCACAAAATATGATTATAATGCAGAATAATGTATTTTATACCGCTTGTTATGTTTATAAAACAAATGGATGTTCTTCCAAAAATGCAGACAGACAATAAAATCAAGACATTCCTTTTTCAGAACCATTATGTGTATTGCATAATATTTGACATGATTAAAATACACTTGTTTGGTTACATTATTACAACATAACTATTAAATAATTTATTTTAAACTTTTTTAAATGCAATAAAATTACCTTTTAATTTTCAATCTTGAGGTATACTTTGTTGACCGCTAGTATAAAACGGCGAATTTGGACGTGACCAAAAAAAGAAAAGAAATTTAACAATTCAATAATAAGTAAATACATTCAGTGTGTAATAAAGTAATTTTGTTATACCATCTCATGCAAATGGTGTGCATTCAGTAATTTTTACGTATCTAGTATGTATGTAACAATGATAATAATAATAATAATAACCATAAAATGCAGTAATAATATAATAATAAGAATAATATCCGACGACGTTTAGGCAATACATCTTAAATATGCTTTCGCTCGCCATCTTCCTTCATCCTTACATCTCCCAAAACCAACAATTACTATAATACCTAATATAATTATAAACATTTAAAATTGTTAATTCAAATATTTACTCTTAACACGTTAGTCTCAACCAACCTGAAAGGTACATACATATACATAAAATCCATATACACGCTGCTCTACCGGTCTACATATTTTCAATTTAGGTTACTTCTATAATATATACTAATACGGATATATTATTCGTCGTCACCTGTGATGTGATAAATTAGAGAGGTCATAGGTCATCCTCATTATCTTCTTCGTCAGCATTAATCCTTATTATTAACAGTTAAATACATCATCGTGCATTATGTTTTTAAATACAAGTGTTTTTACAGGAACATAAATAGTATTATGAATTTTTGCTCATCTCTACTGATGCACACGATAATATTTTATGTATTATATTTTGAATTCTTTACGAATTTGAGTAACTACGTCTACATGAAAATTGTAACAACAATAATAGTATCTTATATACATACATAATAGATACAGAATAGTGTTATATATATATATAATATTTTTATTTATATATATGTATAGTTATGGAGTTCATCTGTTCATTTATATTTTCTAAATATATTATCATAATATAATTTGTTTTATGCACATGCTTAAGGTGCATATTCCGAGTACATTAAATTTCAGAAATCACGACCACGAGCTACACAATCCATCCATATAGTTTCCATCAAGTAAAGCAACAATTCTGTCTTTCGACTGCCGGCACACTTTATCCCTTCTCCGACGTATTTGTATGTTTTAAATATTTACAATTATTCTTACGAGAAAATACGTCCAAGTGAAAATAAACTTACAGGTTTGTACTCATCAACGCTTGAACGCCGAGTCGTTCCAATATACTATGAAACATACCAGTCGTAAAAAAATGTTTTGTTCCATGACTATCCGAGTCCGAATTTCGAGTACACAAAATGCCAATCTAAACCAATGTTGTGATGGTATAATAGAGTTGAAGTAGTTTTTGTATGTGAACTGGAAGGCAAGACTTTCGATCATGAGTTACTGGATCCAGACACAACCACGATAACGCATTATATCCTTCCAAGACAAACCTACAAGGAGAAACAGGATTCAAAGTTAATTGCCAGCATAAAACAAGTAGAGTATACTTACAGACAAACTTAAGTTAATTGCATACTTACCTAAGCACATCCGTTGTGAATTGAGAATCTAGCGCATGTTGTTTGGCATTCGATTGCTGCTGTAAAGGATCGTCGATATTGTGAAGAATATTATGCGAATGTAAATGCAAAGCCGATTTAAGAAAAATTGCTGCCCCTTTATCAACCGATCGCTGTGGACAAGAAGACCAAAACCAGTTCGGAAGTTTTCCTGACGGCGCGGTCGAGACAAAGTATCCTAATGCCAAAGGCTGCTGTAATAATGTTCCCAGTTCTTCACCAGAATCTCCTCGTCCACCATTCTAAATGTATATGAATTCAATAATTAGTGGGTGCAGTTTACTACAATGATATCAAAGGTAAGATTTAAAACAGAATTTCGCTTACCCGTCCTTGACCACCGGATTGGAATGGAGACTGTCTACCAGAAGCACCGAGTCCACCGGGACTGCCAGGTTGGGATGCAGAATCTCTCCTCGGACTACCGACAGGACTTGGTGCTCCGGGACCGGTATCAGCCCAGCTAAAGATATCCCCAAGTTGCAAGTCCTAAATGAAACATTTACAGGTAAATTCATCGTAACTGCAGTCAATAATTTCATCAGTTAATTAGCCGTCTTTCACGTTTTTCGTACCTGCATTCCATCTATTCCATCGGACATATCCTCTTGTACATTTATGAACAATAAATCTTCATCGCCTAGATCCGGGCCGTTGATATGTTGTTCTTGAAAGGCTGTTTGTGACGACTGTGGAAAACAAGAGATTGAATGGTAACTATACTGTCTCAGAGTTCTTGTAAAGAATTAATACATCTTTAATATTCCAATATTCTATTCTCAATACCTGTGTGGTGGCTGATGTTGGAAAAACTAAAATGTGAGTGCAAGATACATCTTGCGGAGTTGACAGTGATGACGTTGTACCAGATGCAGCAAATCGTTCATCAGGCGTGAAAATGTCCGGCATTAATCTTAAACAACTGTCCGGTTCCAGAGAAACAAGACAAGCCGAAAGGACACATGGTGTGTCTGCGGGATATTGCAGAGAACACTGATGACATGCGATTTTCAGCTGATTCGAAGCCCTCAATAAACTCTTCCTACTGAGGAGCGTGCTCCAACTCTCCAATTCACCATGGCCGATTCTTCCAAGTCGCCCCACAACTAGCCTCCAAGGCTGCACACCAGTGGACATTACCCCAAGAATGAAATCCATCAACTTTTGAAGACCGTGCTTCCTAGCGGATGCTTTTCTTCGTTTTGAACGATTGGGAACATAAATGCTTATGGTGGTTGTTTCCAAAAGTTCTCCTCGCTCATCAGTAGCAGAGGCAAGTAACCAACGCTGATCTTCACTTAAACAGTAGGCGACGTACAGGACGGAGGAGGCAGTTGGCAAGGGGGAGTTTCCAGCGGTAAATGCATTGCCACTACTAACCATACCTCCGACTGTGTGCCCTTGCAACCCGTTCAACCATTCTACTCCTTCTGTCACTTTCTCTTTGGTTGGAGCAAGAATATATGGTGGAGTGTACAGCCTGTATGACCCTTTCTTCTTCTCCTGTAAAACCAATTCCATGCATCAACATCCATTCCAAGAATTACAATTACCATCCCATATACCGCCATTATTGACTTTAATATAATTTCGATTTTTGTGATCGGCACATTGATTTGGCTTACATCTTTGCTTTTGATGAAGAGTTCCGCAGCTGCAGCTGGACCAAAACCGGTTAGTGATTTTACATTATTTTGGTGTACCAGAAGCCGTCTACATTGTGAGTATACAGTTAGTGCCATTGCACGCATTTGATCATTCTTGAGTCTAGTTTCTAGAGTACTATTGCCCAGATTTAACATATCTTCCAGAGAAATAACCTAGGTGAAACAAGAAATACTTTTATAGCTGCCTTATGATGAATATAATATGCGCGGGATTTATTCGTTTGTTTAACTGTCTTACTTGTAATGTTATATTATTTTTTATATTGTCCGGCAATCCAGTCAACATAGAAGAGAAGCACCTCAGTAAACCAAGACTGACCATCCTGTAACAGAAATAGTCACTCGGTATAAAACAAAATTGGAAAGATCGTGGAATATTGAACTCAAAGAACTAATCAGGTTCATTGCTTACCTATGAAGATCTTCACTATCAGACCTAAATCCACATGGCTCTATGAAATATACAACGAGCGCGGGTGGATCACGCTCTTCATCATCGGGATTTTCCTGTGACTGACATTCCTTGTTAGGTGTTTCGGTCTCTATAATTTGATAGTTAGCCCATAATTATGCTGCAACTAAATGCGTTTGTTCTAAGCTCAACAAATGATTCAGCTATGATTTTACGATAAAAATATAAACAAACCGTATTCTGTTTTCGGAGTTGGTGGTCCCTGAGACATCAAACCAGGTTCCATGCTCGGAGGTGGCATTTTAGGAGAAGGTGCAGGTCTCTCCTGTGAGTATACCCTTGATTGTGTGTTGTGATTATGATAACTTGCATCGAAGAGACTCTGGTCCAATGAGATCGTGGATAATTTCCGAGCCAGAAAATGTTTACAGACCTTCGGAAATATGAATAATATAGTTACACATGCACATGGTCTTTAAACAGTAGCACACAATTTGCATATTGCATGGATTATATTTAACTACCTTTGCATAAAGCTTCAGTACAGATGCTACTGGAACATCAGGAAGCAATGTGAACCATTCATCAATAGGTTCTGATGCCAATCGATTTGCAGCTGTTTTCCCCACTCTGACAATTCCATCCTGGAGAACTTTTGTTACGGGACAGTGTTTTCCAAGTTGACACACCTGCAATTTTTAAAAATCCCAAAAGAAATATTTAGCGAACGAAAATCTTAAAAGGTTGAACATATGCATCCAGACGGCAGATGGAAGAACTTACCTCATACATAGACGAAAATTCGCGGAAAAACGTCTTCACCCTATGAATGATTACATCACTGTCCGGGCAAACCACCATGTAAGCTACATCTCTAGGATATGCGTAAGGCTCAAGTAGCAATTTCTCCCAAAATCTAATGGCCAAGGGACTTAGCGACAGCCAATCTTTCTCGCTACCAACGAGAATTGAAGGAATTGGTTGTGGTTCACACCTGTCATCAGTTCCTAGATAAGATAAAACGGTAAAACATTTCATCGTGATTTATGGCATTGAAATTATTTAAAATTAGCATATTTTAAAAATAACACTCAGGTACCTCTGCCTGCAAGGCGGTGAAACTGGCGCCATGTTAACGGCCCTGAAACGGTGTACTGTGCATCCCATGCTTTGGCATGAACCGCATCTTGTAGAAGGGGGTGTAAAGCTTTCATTACTTGCATAATGTCCTATACATGTTTTAAAAAACCAATGTTAAGTTATAATAATGTTCATTTCTGTAAGACTTTGTTTTACTAAAACAATCATTCAGAGTGGGTAACAAACCTGACTGGACTTAGGACCCTTGACCCATAAGAATTGCCATTTGTGCAAGAGATTAGCACTGTTCTTGATTGGAATCATATCTTCTGGAAGTCGCGAATAGCCACTGCGACCACTCGCTTCAACCATAACAGTTCTTCCGTGCTCTAAGGCAATTAGCGCTGCTCTGTTTGCATCAAGATTCTCAAGGTAATTTATCTGCCAGTCTGACCACCTGGATTAGATGAGCAACGTAAAAAATGATGATACCATTAGTAATTGCTTCTTTCGATACGGTGAAAATGTAATAGTAATCAGTAAAATTATATCAGATAGGGGCGAAAGCATTATTGTTGTTCGTCATTGTTTTCAGATGAACTATGCACTCATCATCTTATTCAATTGATATAAAACAGCTCTAAGAAATGAACACGGATTGGCATACCCATTGCTGACAATTTCTCCGGTGAAACGAGATGCAGTGCTTGATCCGAATAAAAGCAAGCACTGTTCCTTCAACATTTCAAGAAGGAAAGGTGGCACTGAGTCAACAATGCTTGACGCTGCAGTGAGATCTCGGTCAGAATTTAGAGCTACGGCGTTCGTATACTTTGGATCCAGCAGAAGTAAGGACTGTTTCTTCCTCTCGTACCATTCATCACTGGGAAGTGCAAGGGGGGCTAGAGTACTTGTAGTAATCTCATATTCATCTTCGTAGAATAATCCGGACCGGTGTGCCAATCTGTTTGAAAAATTGAACATTCTATTACGTATTTGTATTGGAATCCACGCGCGAGGTATAGATGTCCAGGTATCCTGATACAATTACTTCGTGTGTTGAACACTGTAAGGTGGGTTACCTTCGATTAGCACTTGCACTAAAGCCACAGTTACATCGCACGGCTTCTTCTTCGGGCGATGTGTCTTGAACGTAGATTCCTACCTCAGATCCACGTATATTGCCGATGATTTTATTGTTAGCGTTGCACACGCACATGGTACAACTGTCAAAGTTGTGGTCTCGGAACAAGCCGATAACGGAATCAGACAGGGAAAGAGTAACAACCAAAGCGTGAGCTTCCGGCCCACGTGAGTTGTACATTTGATGATTTCCAGGATGATTAGGCATTGAGTTATGAGTTTGAGGTCCATGTGGACCTTGCTTCAGGTACATGTTATTTGATGGGGGAGACCCCATGTCAAAGGGTGTTCCTAAAATAAAATAAAACTCTTCTATACACTTGATCCATTTTCTTGTTTTGCGTAATCACTCCTAAGCCTCCTAATAGCAACAACATACCTCTAATGGAGGTAGGGACTGGAGAAATTGGTGACAACCCTGGTCTCAAATGAGCGGGATTCGGGATGTTAGGTGTCAACGGATGTTGAAGTTGTTGGACCTGAGTTGTTGCTGTAGACGTAATCGTAGGAGCCGGGGTGGGAGTTGGCTGAGGTGGGTTCTGCCAAGTTGCCTTGTACAACAATACACTTCCCGAGAGTGGCAGCGGTGGTTCCTTTTGACTTGGCAGCACTGGTAATGGGGAATATTTGGAAGAACCTAACATTTTGTAGATGGTCGCAGGTTTGAAAACATACGACCAATCCTGGTAGTGCATTCTAAGGGCCTGTTGTGTGCTTGCTTTCAAAAACAAATTACTCTCCAATCTTACATCCATCCCATCATCCGGCGGACTTCCAAGGATAGGGTAATTCTCTGGTGCTTTACGAATGCAAATGGAAGGATCGGAGAGGCCTTCCATCGACGGATTATCAGTTTGTAGGCCACATGGGGAAGCTATTGGATTGTGTTCTGGCTGCGACGGTGGAGTGGGAAACATTTTGGAAAGTTCTTCTGGTCTCAAAATGCTCAAGCCACTTTTACTCTTCGCTCCGCTGTTGCACGTGAGGGATGACAGATTAGTATCATCTAGCAAGCCTGCCGGCTTATTAGATCCCGGTGGTGTGGGTGCTTGGAACTATTTTCACAATTACAAATACATTTTTATTTTTTTAAAGCCCGTTCAGCAATACATACAATATAATAAAATAGCACTTTGGAAACAATAATTACCGTTTCATCGCTGGATGTATCGGAATTATCAAATATTTGATCAAGATCTCTTAATGATGGTTGAAGACCTTCGTTTGTAAACAGATTACTAGCTACTCCTTTGCTATTTCCTGCTTCTGCTTGGCAGAATGACCCCTTCTCCTCCTCCTAAGAAATATAAATGTTATCGATATAAGCTTATAGAGTAGATGACAAACAATGAAGTAATTTGAAAGACAAATTCATAGACACATCAGATAGGGGCGAAAAGTGTTCATCATTTAAAAATATATCCGATGAACTATGCGGTCATCATAATGTTTTGCAAATTGCTAACACACAACTACAGATTTTTATGACAACCATGCATACCTTTATCCCATTTCGTTTAAAGCCATCCATATTCACCATCGGTGTTTGATGGTGCTCATCTTCAAATTCATATGGATCAGCTTTTCGCTTACGGGAATGGGACCTGTCTTCTCTCCCACTACCTAAGAAGCCATGAGCGGAATCAGAGTTTTTTCTTACGCCCCAGCCCCAACTGTACAAAGACGCTAGACTATTTCCTTCCGCTGTTTTCATTCTTTTGACCGGATAGTTCAACCTACAAAGATAACAATTCATTCAATTATTAGTAAAGGTTAAAACAAAGATTTAATGCAAATCAAGTCATTTATTACTATTCAGTATGTGCAATATCTCCTTACCACGCGTCCAAAGTGGAGTAGTCGTACAGAGTGTTGGATGGTTGATTTACGTTTTCTTCTACTAGTAAGGGTTCATAGTCCTTACTAGGAAGCACTGGTCGCTTCAGGGATCTGAGAATGGTTCCTGTGGGAACAGATGGTGTTACCACAGTGCTTGTGCTAGTAGTAGCGGTAGTAGCGCCTTGCACGGCAGACTCCAGCTTTGGGGCGTCATTGCCATTATTGGCTGTTCCAGTGCCGGAATTCCCGTGTTCTGATGGCTCCACTTTAGCACCATCAATAGTGGATACGGCCGGTGAAAATACCTTTTAATATATAACAAAATAGTCGATAAGTTTAAAACATTTTAAAACATATTATTCCGTCCTTTAAAACAAAGAGACACGGAAGTTCGACAAGTGCAAGCACGTTGCACAACAACACAAGTACATGCAAGAATGCATGCTGCTTTGGTCTTTATTCTATCTGACTTTCTCTTGGAGAAAGTTAAGCTCAATGCTGTATCATATGTAAATATACATATTGGTTTACGTGTTGTTATTTATATAGTTACATTAACACTTAAAACTAGATATTTCAGTATGGTTCCTTATTTTAAACGTACCTGATTCGACAACGATGAAACAGATTTTGGACCAGTGTTATCAGGAGTCTGAACTGGTAGTTTTTCACTGCTACTTGGTTGAGGACTCAATGTCGGCATCGGTGGCTCAGGCTGAGATACTGATGATGGTTGAGAGCGCGGAGTAGCTAAAGGGGAGGGAGCAATAGACGCTGGAGAAGCCCCTGCTCCCTCACTTCCTATTCCTGTTGTTGCTCCGCCTTTATATGATGGAGGACCTCCAAGAGGAGTCCCAGGAGGAACATTTAGTCTGTAATAGTAAAAACAGTGATTACTAAATGCGCACACACACCAACATTATTTTAATTTTGATAAGCCAAATATTTCGTGAAAGTTAAAAACGTTGCAGTTTGATTGATTTTTGGAGAAAGTACACACTACACGACATGTAGGCTATTGTATTATGAAGGTGAAAGTTGAGACGCAGTATCGTTGTTTCACGAGTAATGCCGGTAGCGGTGAAAACAAAGTACGGAAAATTCAGGAAATCGGAGTGCCCTGGTCTATTCACTCGATGCATGTTATAGGCTACGCTACTAGACTTATAATCAAAAAGGGGAATGAAAACTTAAAACCATAAAGCTGAATATAATGGGGATGTAGCCATGGGGGAAAGGAAATGGTTTATTGCGTGGCCCCAGTAGTAGGCCTCCTGATATTGCTCAATACTTGAGTGCTAAACTGACGCTTCGTTTTTTATAAAATCTTATGTCAACGATTTTAGCTGATTGATTTGTATTTTGATGACTCTACACAACTCCCAGGCATTGAACTTAGCTTAGACATTTCTTTCAAGATTAATATTCTGTTGAGAAAGTCCCTGGGTTTCAAGCTTGTATTTTGCACTCGCTGTTTCAGAAAAGTAAAGAATCTTGATTGCATTCGACGCACAAATAGATACTAAACTAATTCATTGTCAGTTAGTATGTACGTGATCAATAAAGAAATAACAACGCGTGTAAAGAGGATGATAATATAATTACTATAATAACACAGTTATGTTGACTATTAATAGCTATCATTGCTAAAATAATACCACTAATCGGCACTTAGTTTATAGTTATTACTGATTATATTTTATTCCACTTCTTAAACGTTGACAAAAATGAATAAAACGATCTGCGCTCACTCAACTTTCACTAGCACCCTTTTCAACTGCAACGTTCTCTTTTGACAAATAAATTATTTGAAATAGCAAAAGTGCCAAGAAATGCACCTGGCTGCAGTGTGTTGGTTGGTAAGTCCTGGTGGTTCTGATTTTATTGGCCCATTGACCATAGGTGTAGTTGGATTTGCTGTTGATGTTGGATCTTGTGATAATGACCAATGTGTGGCCCAGCTTTCAACTTGAGTCAACTGCTGCATGGACCGTTTGTGGAACGTGCTCTTTTTCACCTTTGAACCACTCTTTGTACTCTGGCTACCTGACATTCCTTTTGATCCTGACGGTCGTTTGCATCTAATGAATAAGAAGTAAATATTTTACTTTCACCTTGCTTTCACTGTTACATTTATGTGTTAATTTGACTAATATTTATTTGAGATTTTATTATTTTATAGCTGTCACTCACTTGGAGCAGGCGCATCCTAGTCGTTTTGTTGGATCAACGAAATCCCATTGACCAGTTGATTCACAAGAATTGGTCATATTGTTTGAGAGAGACGCTTGGTCACATGAAGAAGTGTCATTGTTTGGTGTTTTGTTTAGTTGGTATGATGGTAGCAATGTTTCTTGCCATACTCTTTCTGGCAACAATCCTTCAACTTTGTCAACCTATTATAACAGTCAAAACATTATTATATACAACAGTAAATGGCAATAATTTATAGCAGATAAAAAGTATGGTAAATTTGGGGTATTTTAAGAGAGCTTTCCCTCCTCATGATGACAATTGAACGAAAAACTTACCTTCTGCGATACTGTAAGAGAGCCTTGTGGCCGTCCAGGAGATTTAACTGCAGGACAAGCTGCATTTTCCGAATCTTTACTTGTTTTATTATTTGCAGAGGTTTTCGTTTTTAATGCTACTGGAGCAGCACTACTACTATTACTATTATTATTTGAGATGCTTGATTCCAGAGATCGTGGCAATTCATCGAATTCCGTAGTCAAGACATAACAAGCAGGATATCTCATACGAACTCCTCCAACAATCACTTCTAAAACTGGTGGAATCCCTGCGGGAGAAACACCACCCGAAGCACCTTGATTATTATTTCCTGGAGAGGGTTGTTGCTGAGAGGCATTACTACCACCGTTGGTGGCAGAATGCGGGGAGGAATGTGGTCCGTGAGTTGAACTTGTCGTTGATACATCGTACATTGGTGATTTCAATGCTGCTTCCACCGGATAAAATTGTTTCCATTCTTCGAGAATTTTCTGAGTTCCTGGATCACTCATCCGATAACTTACACCGGTCAAAGTTCCTGCAAGACCGTACGGTGCCAGGATGACTGGCACATTTTGGGTTGGCGACTGGCCTACAAGTAAATGCTGCTTTCCCACACGTCTCACTGAAGGATGTTGACGCACATCAACACTCATACACACAGTACTTTCACCATGAACAAAAAATGCAAAGGAAAATGATAGCTGCATAGGGAAATTATTTCTATTGCTGCTGTTGTTGTTATTGTTGTTGTTGTTGTGGTTGTTATTGGAACTGCTATTACTATTACTCGCACTTGCACCGTTACCGAGCCCTGCGCTTGCACTGGCTTTTAACTGATCTTCACTTGGTTGAATAAACCATTTACCAATGCGCACAAAATCTCTAGCCAGGAGACACCTTTCGATTAAATTATGTAGTGCTTTGAACAACAAAGTCCTGCATTCGTAGGACAGACCATTTTCCCAAGAGCCCTGCTCTGATTCTTGTTTCAACAGTTGAGAATGGATAAGGGAAGATAATTCCGGCTCTTCGCCGTACCAAAATATCCAGAGCTCTTTGGGGCCACTTAAACTAGTACCACTATACGACGAGGAGTTATTGGCTGAATTAAATATTGACTGTTGTGAGTGTGATGTTATTGGTGAAAGTGATGTTGAAAATTGTCCAGAGTGTTGACTACTTGAGGAATAAGGTGGAGGACCCGAGCCCGAATGGGGATGATGTCCAGAACCTAATAAATGCGAGGACATCATTTGCATGTTGTGTAATCCGAGCCCGGACTGATTTTGTTGTGATGAGCCAACAGGTCCTCCAGGAGGGCCCTGTTGGTGAGAATGCATAAAGTGCGGTGATGTTTGTGTGGGGGTTGTTGTCCCCGTTTGTGGTTGAAATAGATCCGGAGGCGATTGATGTTGTTTGGCATTGGGACATCGTCTCCAAACACAGAGAATGTCTGATGCCACGCAACGGGCATAGGAGGACAAGACCGGATCGTCCAATGGTCCATGGGGTTGGTGGTGATGGTGATGACCTGACGACCCCAGGTACCCATCGGACACCAGGCGACGCCATTTGATCCCACACAAGTCCGTTAATGCAAAGAAGTTGCTATGACAGTCCTCCAAACTAGCGCCGTTGTTCGGGTTAGTCATGGTCGCTGACCCTCACCTGTCTCCAGTGTCACTTAGCATGGCCCTGTTTGACCCCCATAACACGAGGACAGTCAAGAAATCAAAGTGAGCACAAGGATTTTCACCTTTCAATGGCGACGAAGATGGCTGCTGAAGACTGGCTCTTACCTCTTCTATCTCTATATACACTCACCACTTAACTGACGGACGGCCAGCAGACAACACAGACACACATACACATACATACATACATACATACATTCATAACCAATTTCAATATAAAACTTATCCTCCTTAGTATGCAGTGCTTCAATTCAGTGCTGTACCTAAGGCGTTCGCTGTAGCGCAACAGCAACCACATCATATTTTCTACAGTGAGAATCTCTGTTCTCTCCTGCTCCTCTCTTAACATTACCAACATAATATTAAGAAGCTCCGGCCCTAGAAGAACAAGTATTTCTAACTATAAAAAAGCATTGTTGAGTTGACCCGTTGCTCGCTTCTTATATAGTTAGTTAAAGTTTTTCCGTTCATTCTCCCCGTACACCATCCTACAACCCCACACATCACTGTTCAAGATTCCCCATTTATAGTAGCAGCCCCAGTACACCGTACACCACCACCACCAGCCAGCCACCAGTCGTTCGATGCATACGGTGCGTTGTTGGTTGGATGGATCAAACTACGTGCATTCCTACCTAATAATGCCGAAAGTTTCTCTCTCTCTTTGAATCGTGATTCGATAACATTGCTCAAGTCAAGTCAATTATGTTTCATTCCTTTTAGGTGCTCCTGCTCCACATAATATTACTAGAGCAACTCTCTCTTGTTCACATCTCCTCTCTTGTGGATTCAGTTGGAGCAGCTCTTTTTCAGGGCTTTTTCAGGCTTGTGCATTGGAGGTTATCCCCTCTTCTCATCATTAATACAGCCAGTCAACAGTTGAAACAACAAGAACGCCAACATAAACCTTACCATCTCTTTGCACCAGACCAGCATCAAATTCAGAAACCCTACGCTCTCACTCAACAAAATTTTCAATACGGCCCTGTACGTTCCAAATTCCAAACTGGTATCTCATTAATGTCTAACCGTTTACTTGTGCATAGAGGGAATATGTGAAAAAAGCTGAAAAAGCAACTCCCGACGAGTTACGAGCAATGTAGTAAGTAGCAGGATTCTCTTTCAATGTTATATGAGTAACGAGCAAGAGCAAAAAAAGTCTACTCTCTTCCTTTTTCAAAGTTCTCAATTCTCATGCTTGTTAGAAATGTCATGTCATCAAGATATATAAGGCACATAGCTTGGTTTTAATTTCTATCCTCGTCATACTCTTTTCTCGATCGCTGTTAAAAAACCTTATTTTACTCTCTTTTTAAGAAATGTATTGAATTGGAAGCCGTTTTTACTTTGATGTTGATCGTGGTATACCGTCATACGTAATAGTTTTTCTAATATTTTGACATAGGATTCTCTTGATAAATTTCTATACATTTTTCATAGAAAAGAGCACCTAGTAATATTCTCACAACAAAAATAAAATGTTTTTTATATTTTATGTATGCATAAGTTTTTTATAAGCCGATATAACTTTTCGTTATGAAATGCATCGTTTCATTTTTGTTGCGTTGTTAGTAATATTATGTTGGTTTGCTAGCTTTTGCTCTACATGTGTGAAGAGAAGAGTGTTTTTAGCGTTTTGCGTTTTCATACGCTTTTACGCTCACAAGCTTTTCTGCCTAAAAGCAAACTAACTTGCGGTTCTACTCACTCGCTTGAGCATTTTTTTAAAGATGAAAGAAGGACGTAGTTTTACACAAGTGTACCGAAATCATGTTGGATGAAGAGAGAGGGGTTTTGAAAGCACTGCTGAGTATATGAAATCTTCCGATCATTTGTGGAACATTATGCGTCGTAATTTCCTTGTGTGGAAAGGTTATCCCCTGCATCTCTTCCATGTACATGTTTTCAATATCCCCCTTCTTCTCCGACAAAAGTAGAATAGGCCTATGTATATATATTATTGACATCCACATTAACTTCATACTTACCAAAGTTGAATATTATAACAATATAATATTCCATTTTCAATTCAAAAAAGCTGAGAACAATATCTTTCTGTGCTTCTCCGTGACTGTTTTTCTCGGCGTTATTTCTGACAATCGAACAACCGGCTGTAGTAGAGTGAGTATGTATGTGTGGCACCCCCACCAACTTCGATGCAAGCTTACATTGACCCCTTGAATATAGAGAGCTCTCTCTCTCTCAAAAAACTCAGCAATCTGCATCCTCAATGTAGAAAGGGGTACCACCCTTTACGGTATACCGTCCCTGTTATTCTAGGCCATGTGATTCAGGCGCCTTATTACACCGCATACACTATCCATGTTTTATAACATGCAGGAAACATTGCATTTTAGCCCACAAACCAAACTACATACTTTTTTATACCCCACAAAAAAATCTTCCGCTCTGCACTGCACTCGCAAGAGAAGATGACAATTTAAAAAGCGCAGAAGAAAATGTTATATCATCGGTTTCGCGTGCCGCTTTAAAAAGAGGCTCTTCTTCATGGAGACAGGGACAATCTTTCCAGTCCTTATACCAAAATGCAATGACCTTTCAGAGAGAAAGATCCTGAGAAGAAGGTACTGCGCTTCTGGTTTTGGTACCAGAAAGCCGTGTTGGTTTTTTTTCTCATAGCATTCTAGCTTCCTTTTCAGATTTGAAATCTATGAGTATATTGCGATGCGAGTATTTTTTGAGAGGGAGTTGTTACATGAAAAAGTACATAATATTATGAACAAGTAACGCGAGTTGTGTGTGTGCTACATGGTAAAAGATGAAAACCCTAACTCTGAGGAATAGAGTAGGGATATAATGGTATATTGGTGATGTTTCTGCTGCTGTTGATCATGAAAGAGAAGATCGTGATAATGATGATGATGAGGACGATGACGGGGATACTATAAGAAGCAGGTCGGCACACATCGGCAGGCTTCCTTTTTTCTTTCTGGAATACCGTGTTCATCTTTGTCTACTTGCTTATGTGTATGTACTGTTATCGACCAAAAGCGTAGAAAACTGTCATTCCTTTGACCAGGAACAGACCAAACCCACACGTAAAAAGAGAGAGGAAAAAGTTGAAACATTTTTCTTAAAGCATGTGCATTGCATATTCAAGTCTTTTTATATGTATGTACTAAAAGTAGATGATAAACTGTTTAAACGAGAATCCCACGCTACATCTGTCCAACCAAACCAGATAATTTTGTTCGGTGTGTGAACAGCAGCGTTTGAAATAAGGATTGAAGGTAAATAAGCGTGTAAAAACAAACCGCGGTTGTTTGTTATTTCTTCACAATACAATATAATAGTGATATAATATGCTCCAATGTAGCAAACAACGGAGAAAGATTTTCCCCCAAAATATCTTGCATTATGTATGTTCCACATTGTATGCTTCTTGTATGATAATCAAAATGTCAAAGATTTTTCTTTTATAAAATCATAGAAAACTCTAAAAAATTTGTAAAATCTTACCTGTATTTCAGCTAAAAATATAAATTTGTATCACGTAAGGATTTTAAAGTAAATTTCCTCAAAAACTATGCCGGGTCGTCCCTTCCTCTCTCCTTCTGGACAAACAATGGAATGATTGAAATGAAAAGTCCTACAGCAAAAAGGATTCAATTGATCCCCAATTGTAAGCGATTATGGGTTTCAAGATGAAACCATAAACCATAAAAATCCCAAAAGCTTTGTGTCATCAGCATACCTAATAACCTTTGGATTAGATGCATAGCTGTTTAAGTATAGGACATAACTTTCGGTTGTAAAACATTCCAATAAGATTCCTTTAAAAATCTGTCCTGTGTCGTGTCGTGTGTGGCCGATTTATGTTGCATGTTGTTAGGCATGCCTAAAATCTTATTTGTACTTTAACTTTGCTCTCTCCTTCTCTGCCTACTTACTTTTTTACTGTTTCCAATTTCCAATACTTTTTTTCTGCCATGCATCCCACTGGAAGAAAACCATGGATATTTTTTACATGTTTCTCCTACAACATAACAAGTCAATGAACAGTGGAATGGAAGTGGCTCTGTTACATTTTTCCTTTTTATGTTATGCATATAGAAAAAAATGAAAATCTGAAAGAAGATATAAATAGGAGACCAGTGCATTTTCCTATATAGTTTTCCTAGATGCGTTTTCATAGCGCTGAGCTTTGTCTTGTGCTAACTCTTCATTTTTGTATAAAATTTTCCATCTCTTTTCCACCACACACCACCACCAACAACAACAACATTTTACGGCTATACTATTCACCGATCTCACTTGACTTTGAATAACTTTTTCTCTCTGAAACAACTAAAAAATAGATAGTGAGTACAAAGTAAGAAGGAAAAGGGGGCATAAAAATAGGTAGTATTATATATTGTAAAGAAAAAAATGCGACGATGATGATGGTACGATACATAATATTGAATATTATATCATTATATCCAGGCACAAGGCAAAGTCAGTTTTTTGTAAAAAAAAGTCATACTGATTGTGAGAGCTTGCTGAGTTCCCTATAAACCGAGTTCTCCAGCATATAAAAATACAACGACCACGAACGGAAAACAGCATGAAGATGAATAGGTAATAGCCATATAGTTTATCCTCCTGACTTGACTGACTCCCTGATCGTTATCCTGTTCTGAGCTGGGCATACAAAAATATTTACTAGTTACTAGTTCAATTCGCCAATATATGCATGCACTGACGTTATGTGAGAAATTCATTGAAAACTTTCCATACAATCCTTTCGCTATATTTCGTTCCCATCATCATCATCACATCTCTATGTTTCTGTTTGACATTGGAAAATGTCGTATGCAAACAAGTCAAGATAAGTAAAGATTGTTTATCGGATAAACCACGCTGGTTATTTGGATTACTTGTTAATATTATGCTGGTGCTGATGTTTGCAAAATTGCAAACATATGCAATAATTATTGTGTAAGTGCATATGAGATGGAGCTTTGGAGCTGCTTGTTACCTTATTTGCTAACTTGTTAATATTTTTATAGTTTGCTTAAATGGGTGGAAATCAATAAAAATATGTTTTCAATGCCAAAATGTTTAATCGCTGGGCACATTCGATGTGTATGTGTTTGAGAACACTATACGTGTTCAAGTTATTGAACGTTATTAAATCGGATTCCCAAAAAAAACGATCAATACACACATGAATAAATTACACGCGGAATAACAAGCCATTTTTTATTTATTTTAAAACTCTTTAAATGAGTAGTTCATTCATTTGTGAAGCCATAAAGTTTATTTCTGTTCAAAATACGTTTATCTTTCCTTTTTGTTGAGATAATCGCTAGTTGTCATTCATTAAGATGTTATGAATCCTCATCAACAGATCAATGAAAGAATGAATGAATGAAGGACAAAATGTGGGTGTAAAAACCATACAAATCGTTGTGACTAATTTTAATTAGCATTTTATACGTAACTATAACAAAATCTATTACTTCAATAATATCATGTGCAGTATAAAAATGGATACCTATTTAAATTATTAAAAAATTACTTATTAATGCCTAAATACTACAAAAATCATTGAAACTTCAAACAAACGTTCGTACTTTCAAAGGGTATGCATCTCTATTTTTACACAGTCATTGTCGAACACATGCACAATCCGTTATCCCTCTCAATTCATTCTTTCACCCCGTTTCGTCTGTCTCTCTGTCTAATCTAACCTAACGTTATATCCTTGCACGATGCATCCATCTCCAATAATACCAAATGCTGCTGTTTAAAGGCTGCATTTTGCATTTCATCTTCTTTACTATATCACATTCATTCGTTAGTAAAAGATGATAGCTTGTTCACATATACAGCTGCATGCAATTGCAACCTGCTGCACTTGAGCAGTTTACAGTTTAACGAAATCAATAAAAACCGAAAAATGCTACTTGCTAGTATTTCATTGCTAAGTTTTGTCATTTCGGAAAAATCCAACATATTATACTTATTTTTAAGAGAAAATTCCTTTAAAGTCTGTAGAAATATCCATCCAAATAAAGATAAAATATGCTCGCCTACTGCTTATATTCATGTCATCAATAGACGCAAACGAAGATCATCCCAAAAACGAAATCTGTGCAGTGTGCACTCTATCGTCACCACGAGCCAGTCTCTTTCGTCACGTCATAGCCAAAAATCGCCAACAGCAGCAGCACCTTTCAGTTCCTCATAAAGTTATGCATTTTTATATATGGAGCAAAATGCATAATACAAGATATATAAATATACAGAGATTGATACAACAACCGATTACTACAGAGATACAGAAACGAAACGCATGGAAACGGTACGATACAAACTACGACGATGATGTGATGATGACGATGAATAAAAAACTAGCTAGTTAGATTAGATTCTCTCCTCTATGCTTTTCCTCTCTCCGGCTTTGCTTCTTTCTAAGTTTTTTAGTTTTGTAGACGAGTACACAGGATACGACGACGACGAGATACGGCGTAGTATTATAATATAAACATATAATAATAATAATAATAATAATAATATGTACATATATAATATAAGATTGTTGTAACTTCAGCTATTGTAGCAAAAAAATGCAAGAAAAAGACTTTCTGTTCAACCAGAAGAAATCTTTTTTTATAGAAAATTATGTATTCATACATGCATCCATATTCCATAATAAGCTGTGTACAAACCTAATTTTCAGTGTTTCTTTCGATTCCTCCTCTCCCGTTTTTTTAAAAGTTTGAATGTAAAATCCTCAAAAAACCCAAGTATTGCTGAGATTTTTTGATACAAAGTAGGAACAAAAATCTATTTAAAAATGAAACAAAAATACATACAAATTCAAAAGTGTACATAAACTCATAGTAGATATTTGATTTATTATGAATCATGAAGATGTGTGTGTGGTATACATAATATGCATTTGAATAAAACTATATAATAAAAATTACTATTTTTAAAAATAATAAGCTATAATTATATTAATATAGTTTTTTAATAATAATAGTAAACAGTGATACATAATATAAAACATTTTTATGTGGTTATTTCTATTTCATGTTGTATTTATCATGTTTGTAATGTAAGCGTAGAGTTTATATGTAAGCTTGCATGCTTGTAATAATGCTGAATGTGGAGTGCAAGAGGAAGAACAACAGAAAAGGACTTTTTTAGAAAGTCAAGAAACGCAAGTGGCAGCAAGCGAAGCGCAATACAGCAAGTCATTGACGATGACCCGACCCGTTTACGTTTGTTTCGCTGCTTCTGTTCCGCTTTTGCTATAAAATATGCTTGTGTGAACTTGTGTGCTCTTCTGTGTTTTTCCTTCTTTTCCTTTCATGTATGCCACCTTATATCCTTTGCAGTTTGTATTGTTTGTAGTAAAATAGCTTTGTAGTTTTGTAGGGAAAAAAAGACAAAGATGAGAATGAATATGCGTGAGCGTAAAAATAATGAGATGAGCTCTGTGGTCTACGACGACGGGAACGGATGAAGAAGAGATGCTACATGTAATTCAATAATATATTGTGGGACAGGTAGAGCATTCTTTTGGGAATTGAAAGAACTGATCTTTAGGTTCTCAGTTTTTTGAGATTCTGTTTGTTCGACTTGCCCCGGACAAGAATTAAAACTAGGCCGGGAAGCAATATTTCTGTTCAGAGATCAATTTCTATTGCAGATGTGAAAAAAGTAAATAATCAGTTGGTATTGAACGGGAATTGTTAAATTGTAGTAAATTAAGATTTGTAGGTGGAGCACTAATTATTTGTTTTCGAAATTAAACTGGCGTTAAGCGGTGGAAGAGCAATGCTGCGACATTCTATTCCACCGTCCAAGTTTCTTGCGGAGGTCAGTGAAATTTAAAATTATTAAGTTAAATGTTGAGTTTTGTTGTTAGATAATTGTTGGAGATTTATACAGATTCATTTATTTGTATGCTGTATATTGCGATCACAGTAAACATTGATTACACAGCTTTTCGTTGAGAATGTTGATTGACATGCTCTATATCTCGGAAAATAAGGATTCGATGTTTTGTGCATGTTCTGTTGTACCTTTGACCTTAGGTGTCGGTGGCAGCAAAACATGGCTATGCACCAGTGGCCTTCTACCACTCCAGGAGTAGATTTCACGAGCATTTAACCTACAGTAAACAAGGAAGCGCTCATCCTCGAAAAAATATTGTCGATGTTTCTTTATTGAAAGTTGGTGAGCCGGTGACCCCCTCACTCATGCTTGGTGACATGGTCAAGGCACGAGAATTCCAATTCAATGTGGAGTCGTTAAATGCTAGAGGGTAATTACTGTTTGATTTTGGCATGAAAAATAACCTTTATTAACTGATCGAAACATGTGGTGGCACTGAAGTTCATCATGATAAACATGGGTAATGTGAGACTTTATTACTTTCAGATTTCTTCGCTTTCAAAAGGCCTATACACCTCCTGCAGATGCGGCGGAGAAAGTAATGCTGATATGTAGATCCTGTATGAAAATTCGCGGGGATGATCACACTTTGATCGAAACGAAATTAGAGGATTCCAAGTTGAAGTACGAGTTACTCACGAAGTTGTTTGAACAGTTTCAGCATGGCGTACCAAATTCAATGCTTCACATGATGTGTACACCGGGTGAGTAGATGGTCCTTCATTCAGCGTCACAATTAAGTACATTTAATAATGTCGAAGAAAAGCCACCGTATAATTAACAGTATACATTATTTGTATTTTTTTGGTGACAAATCTTAGGCAACCTTGTCGAATTTTATTGCACTAAAGTCGTTACTAACACTCCATACGAAGAATTAATTCGAACACCAGACCTACCACCCAACTTGCATATTCAGAAGAACCCCATTCGCTTCCATCCTGGTAAAGCGCTGTTTTGTTTTGTACCTAAGCACATTTATGTTATAAATTACAATATAAAATACGCTCACTTTATGAAAAATTGCAGATAACTTCCCATTAGCTGGTGGAATGAGTGCTTATCCCAAAAGTTCAACAGTCGTTACTGGCCTCAGGGCAAAAAAGAAGTATCGTGGCTATGAAGCAAAAATGACGTGGCCTTAAGAAAATTTATTTTAGAATTCAAAAACTGAAATTGTAGTTTAATTTTTTGCAATTTATTCATAACTAAGCAATATGTTAAAAAAATAAAATAAACGACTGTCGATGCGCCTATACATCTCGGCTTTTCTTGTAATATTTTACTGGCAATATCTTGCATTTTGCATGCTTCATTTATTGCAAATTGTCATAATCCACTCACCCAATAAAAGTTTTTAAATTTCAAAGTACGCCAAGCCTTGATCGAACCAAGCCAGACTTGACCTGACCGAACCTAGCCTGACTTGACCTGGCC
>JAQFYG010000577.1:0-27900 GCA_034694325.1 Entomobrya corticalis | reverse complement strand
GACAGACAGACAGACAGACAGACAGACGGACAGACAGACATTTTCGCTCCCACCATGTATTTGTAGTAAGTCCCAGTACCTGGCACTTAATAAAGGTAATATAGAAGAAGGTTAAAAATTCATTAGTTGTCCGTCATGAAGCAGTGACTATGCTAAATTACTGCAACAATATGTATTTACTTGGAAAAAGATTTATTTTCTTTTAAGAAGAAATATAAAAAGAAACTGTCGATTCTGTAATTAATACAATGTCGAGGAATAGGACATAACATGTCATGTTTGACTAACTTTTGACTGACTCGTTTATGGCTAACAACATCCATAACTTCGTCCTGGTGATGTCGATGACGAGATCTGAATAGCTGTTTGTCAGGGAAAGAACGTCAAAAATAATGATTTTTAATATGTATATTACATTTATAAAATTAATGCATTATTATCTTAAAGTAACTTACTATACACCGTAATCTATTGATGTAATGTACATTGACTTGCCAAATATTTAGTTTACCTTTCAGTGTAATATTGTTATTGTTTATACAGATTATTATAGATGCAATAAAATATCAGTTTTTGTCGTGCGTTATTACAAATGTCAAACTCTCTTATAATTTAGATGTTAAACTGTTAATATTAAAGAACGGCAATCGAACCCAAAGTGCCTCTGGAATTAGATTTTCATATAAGCATAAAAATACATCATGCATTTTATTGTGCATACCTTTGGCTTGCCAATTTTTATGATTTCGTCTGCTTGTGACCCTGTGATAAAGTCGTGGACAATAACTATGTATGGGTCAAGACTGCCTTCTTCTATCTGTAATTTTTACGGAACCATGTTCAAAATTTGCAATTGCGTTTCTGCTTGAAAACTCATTGTAAATAGGTAACAATATAAACCTTTAATGGAGATATGGCAAGGTATGCTGATCCAGTTTGCTTAAGCCTGCATTTCAAGGCAGCCGTCAAAACTGGGGGCTTCACACATGAAATTAATTTTAAAATGATTAACTTATTATACTCCTTTGATGAAATGCCGAAATCCATCAAAAGAAACGTTTTTTTTGCTCACCCGAAGATTCTCTCCTCGACACAGACGCAGAAAGTGCTCCACCTCCTCCTCTTCAGTTTGCCTCTGGTACAATTTAACATGAAAGTTTGTGGAAGTGTTTAAACTGTACTTTGCACTGTTGGCAAGTGCGGGATTGATAGGAATCGGGTTTGTTCTCCAGCTAACCCCTCTGGGACCTTGCCTTTCTAATACGTCATCATGCTAAAAGAATACAACAACTTGTATAAAAAGAGATACTGCAAGAAGAGGGCTTATAGGAATAAAAGTATTAAATTAAATTATTATACAGTTTCAATAGCATTTTGCAAGGAGGGGCTGATTTCCGAGAGCAGACTTGATGAATTAAATTCCGTATTCGCTAGCGATTCAGCATGCTGTAGCCAGTCAATAGCTCGGTTGTATAGTCCTTGACTCTGCAACAATGCCATTGATACATTGTTTTTGTGTTTCTAAACTGCTCATTATGCATACAAGTGTGGAACTTCATAAGCATTTTAATACTAAATCAATTATTTATTTATTTACCACCGCATGTCGTCCCAAGAAAAGCATATCTCTTGCGGACAGCTCATTGGCACTTTGAAAACCTGGAAAATATAACATTTAGATCATTTTGAGTTGACTGCACGCTGCTGTCTAAAAACCTGTATCTGAAAATGCACTTCCAGAATATTGAAAAGTGGAACTCCAAAAAAAGAACATTTCCCAAATGCTTTACAATTTACCGAAGTGAATTATGTAGATACAGTAGTCAGTAAAATAATTTCTTTCATTTCCTTGTTCCTGCCGTTTACATTTTTACACTGTGAATCATATAACACTTTCTAAATTTGTATGCTGATGCAGTTCATAAATTTACCTGTAGGTACTATGGTACATCCCTAAGTATATCTAAATAGATTCAAATTCTAGAGAAAGTGCATTCAATTCAAGTAAGTGTTTACCATTATTTATTCATCATACATACTTTTAAAGAAGTTTTAACCATGCCATGTCAGATTGTAAAGCGAAACCGAGAAGTCAAAAACATTTATAAACAGAATTTTATTGTGAGAAAAGTGTTATAATTCGCAGTCTAAACAAAAATTGCTGCTATTCGTAGAATAAAAACGAAGAATAAAAGTGGCTGCTAATACTGGCGACCCGATTTATGTGCGTAAAAAATGCAGCGTAAAACTCATAACAAAATATAGAATCTAGTCTAACGCAATATTTTTCCATTCGAAATTCTGCGAAAAAGAAATAAGGTTATTATGCATGTAGTACATGTCAAATGTCAATACAATGCACACAATTATATGCCGTTACATACACACCCACTAAATGCCCTTCCACAAAAAAAACACATTTGTCCAACTCCTCAGCACACTAGCTGTTGTGAATTGAGGCCCGTTACTCCTTTCATGAAATTATACCGCACATGAGCCTTTTTTGCATAATTCTTATAGAGCTCTCCCCCACCTTACCTTGCTCATTATCTGTTGATTGTTGTTGCGACGGAATCACATATCCCTGTGCCAAAGATGGCATATCCAATTGATAAGTATCTTGTAGTCGAACTAATGCCTGTGCAGCTCCATTCAAATCTTCTGCTAGAGGGAAGTTGGTTCCTTTGCGAAAGCCTTCAACCCAATTGTGGACTCCTGAAAAATAAATAAAAGCCGGTATTTCATTTCATCTCTTTTACTCATTCCCTTTACGCTTGCTTGTATCGGAATCAGAGTAAAAAATGTTTTGTTAGTTTTTTTTATAAACTCTGCATTCACTATTATCAATCTGAACCCAGAGTAGACACATCTTTGTGTGACAAATGCCATCACGACAACAGACAACAATCAGATCACACTATCTATCCCTTTTCAGGGCAAGTCAGTGTTTACGCACATGAATTAATTACTGCTTCGACTTTTCCATGCTTTTTTTGTTAATCTTAAATTAGGCATACTGTTTTTATCTGGCTTTTAAGTTTAGGTGTAGTCGTTAAAAATTGTGTGTGTGTTATCAGCAGCACTAATGAACTTTGCCATTTTATATCTACTTTGTAATCTTTCATCATTCATTAGCTTAACATGAAATATATCCAAGCTAAAACGTGCGTTGCCAATCAGCAGCGTCACAGGCATTTTTTAAAAAAATAAAAGGATTTAACCATCCAAGAAAAACCTGCTTGCATAACAGATCAATAAGTAAATGCAAAACAGTCGTTGATCAGTGATTAACGTGCATCCAAACTGAAAATCTGAGATTGAAAAATAATAGATTAAAGAAGTTGCAAAGATGTTTAAAGAAGACGAGATGAAGAATGAGATAGAAGTAAGAAATGAACAAGTGTACTCACACCGCTATGCATGTAAGTCAACAACAAAAATTGACATACTTTTACTTTTTATTGCAAGTTTATCCATTTTCCACAAAAAAAGCTATTGCAAAGAGCGCCATCACAAGCATCTCAAGAATGCAATGTAGCATCATCCTTGTGCAATAAGTATTTTCTATTCATCATCATCAGCAGCAAACCTCATGAATGAATGCCGAGTCGAGTCTCTCTCGAGGCTAGTTATTAGGTTAACAATAAAAATGAATAAAATGTCATATATATCTACTTCTTGTGAACAGAAAAGATCTCTTCCCAGATGATTGCGTAATGGTCATGGTAAATCTTTGAGCGAAATAGGTAAACTGCCTTTACACTAGTTCTCTATATTATATTCTTCCATTAGAATAGTGTGTGCGCACATTATGCGCATTGCAAACTCTATACTTACAGTTGACATAACTCAAAAAATATCTTTCAAATACATCACCCAATTTAATACTGACTTTTTGCAAAGGAGAAGATGAAAACCTTGCGTTTCTAATTTTTAAGTTAGTAATTTTACGGATGACATAAAGTAAGAGCCATCATCAGTTTTGTGCCACTTTGAGACTATTCGTCACACTTCCAATTATCCCTCTGAAAATTGTTGGATGAAATTTGCCACGGTTCATATGTTACATATAATAGTCACCCGCATGCCGAAATCAATGAGAAGTTTGTCATTTGCACCACGTGCATCGTGCAAGCAGCAATAAATCCTGTATATTTATTGCAAGTGCGGAAGTGCACTTTTGAAATATCATATACCCCATCCTACTAAATTACATACATATTTTGTGTCCATATTCATACAGGTAATACCGTCTGTGTAACTATTAATTATGCACACAATCCTGTTGCGCTGCTACAACAGGAAAATGGCATTTTAAACTCAGAATCCGTCTTCAATTTCTAATTCGTTCTCATCTCAAGACGAATCAGTTTTTAGATTGAAATATTATGCTTTTGACTTGTTATAAAGAAATAATATGAGTTATAAATGTCTTTATGTATTTAAAGAGCAAGAGTATATCTAAATATGTATAGAATATTGCATTTTCCATTAACTGTGTTATATTATTCGCTGCGGATATATACGGAGCACAAACAAAAATATTTTTTACATCGTAATGGTTTATGAGCATAAAGTTTTTCTATCCGAAATTATCCAGTAAATGGCTTGATCATAAATATAAACACAGTAGTCACATTATGAAGTTCTATTCTAAAGTCAAGAAAGAAATGGTTTACGGTTGACCACCGGCTAGCTATTGTGAAAGAATTATCATCATGATCTTTATTGAGAAGATTCTGTGACATTAAGGTTTTAGTTTAATTTAATTTTAGGCTTCTTTGTTATCTAGGTTTACGGTTTATTATGTTACAACGTTTTTTTTCATTTCTTCTCACCAATCACCATTATAGTATAGCATTAATAACGAACCATTGAATCTGTCCAAGCATATCTAAAACTGAATTGATGCATTTTGCAACTGGGATATTCCAACTTCGAATTGCACCGGTCTAAGAAAATAATACATAACATTTTTACATTTCGTCATAATATTCTTCTCGAAGATTATAGAAGAATGAAAACTGTTAGACATTCATTTTTTCATATTCAGAGCACATGATAACAATATGAGCTAGCGGCAATAAAGAACGCTATTTCATTATTCATTATTGCTGCCGAAAAGTAGATGACAAGCAAGATTGTTAAAGAAGTAAAGCAAGTAAAAAGACACCAAGAATACAAAAAAACTGCATTTGTGTCAATACACTGGGCATAATAATGCATTATTCACATGCACTCTTTTACTCATGCTCATCAATATTATGCTGATAGTGTGAGCATCTTCATTTCAGTAAACTATCGTTTCTCAAATCTATTTGTAACCACACTCAACAATGTAAGAACAATTTCATGAGTATGTACATCGGTATGAACAAAAGACACTCAATATTCACGGTCTGCAAATCTTGTCTTTCATTCGCATAATAGTATATTATGTAGTGTTTCTATCATCATCTCTGAAGATGATCTGAAGAAACCATTAATATTATATGCTACCTGCATCTTCATTTGCATGTCCAATTTTTGAGGGAACCACGATTTTTATGATTTGATATTTGATAGTGATATATGGTCTAGCGCTTCAAACACTAATAATAATTCTATTAGAACTACACGAAGAAAGAGATTGTTGGAAAACAAAAATAAAAAACAAATAATTTACGGAAATTTTTAGAAATCCCATTAACTTGCTCAGTTGCTTGCCTAATTACAAATTACAATTACAGAAGGAAGTGAAAAAATGTTGTATTATTTATACAAACAAAAATAGTGGATGTAAGCAATAATAATAAATTCCTACTCAAACACACGTACCTAATTTAAGAAAGTGTCTAAGAAAGCAAGTTATAGGCACTTAAGTCACATGTGTGTTTTTCTTCGAGATCATTAAATTTTAATAAATTGTAGGTGTCACATGAGAATTTTTTTGAAACGCTTTTACTAGTTGTTTCCTACGTAAGCAATTATTGCGATGATGATGATGATGTTCTTGTGTACCATGTACCTTAAGTCTATAGTAAGTAGTAGTAATAGCTCGAGCATTACCACCACCATTACCGACATCGGTAAGATACAAACTGTCATCTTCACAATTCACCGTTCTAGTGGTAAAGGATATTTTCATTTCGCTTTTTAGTTTACTTTTGTTGCATGTCTTACAACTCAAGAAAAATGATAGTCGTTGTTTTTACTACATATAATTTGCATTCTGTGTTGTTTTTCTAGGAGAAAAAGACTCAAACAAGAAAAACAAGGAGAATCCTGCTTGGGATCTTTTTTCTTGGTTAGTTGTTAGTTGTCACCCATGTAATGATGGAATTACACATGTACATGTGCATATGGGTGGCTACTTAAGCTCAAACTGTTGTTTAATGTTCTTTGACAGATTATAGGAACAATCGCTTAAATAAAAAGCCCATTCTTTAATGTACAGAAATTCTACGTAATTGTATTAACAGCGGCAATAACGGTGAGTGTTTTTTTTCTTCAAATTTCCCTTCACTTTCGTTTCTCCTTATAACGCTGCCTCTGCTGTTGCTGGGGAATGATGTTTTGTGCTTTAAACGGCAATCCAAATGATAATGACATTAAAAGCACCATTTTCACAATGAAAGGGCTCATGGTCAATTAGTAGCCTTCTTGTACTCGTGCGAATTTTTGGTAAGTAGATGTAACATCCTTAGGAAGCTTTTGACAGGGCTTTTAGTATAACGACACATTAACTAGTTATTTTAGTTATCGTCGTTATTTTGTTGGAGTATAAATAGGTATGAAAATTCGTAAACTGTTTAAATGATTGTGAGAAACGCGCTTTTCATGTCAACAGTGTTTTTCTTTCCCTTTAAATAATACAAGGGATGACACTTGATCGCACCTTCTAACAAAATTACAATGACGAACATATTAAATGGAATGACATGGGGAAAACATTTTTACATTGTCTTTTTGAATAGTAAACTAAGGCCAGCTACTTAACATCACTGTTTGATGGATAAGGTCTAAAGGTACCGTCTTTCTCAAATGTGCATAATTAGTAAGTATGTTGGGGTTTGGGATTCAAACGACTCAAGAAATTGAGAACTTTACCTTTCAGTTTAAAATCATTATCCTCATGATCATCATGCATGTACCTCTGTTGACGTTGAATTATGTGTCATTCATTATAATTTTCCATTGTGTACCTTGTTGCCCGTTTTTTCATGTTACAACGAGGATAATAGATCCATATTTTGGCTATGCCAGAGGCACCAGGTGTTGATTTGTAGGTGGAATGCTTAATGTTTTCATTCATTTTCAAATTGCATATAATTTTCTTCGGTAAAAAACGTGCATGTGCAATGTGCAACATGATTTGCACACTATTTACAGTGCACTTATTCTAGATGATTCATATTATTCATTCAGTTTACGAAAAAAACGGAACATATTCCTTTCATATCAAAAATGTAATTAGTTCAGTTTCATTCAGCTCAAATAAATATTATCACGTATGCCTCTTACAATCTGAAGCAAAGATAAATTTCAGGTATATTTTGATTTGAATCTTTTCAGTTTACAGATGCTACGCAAGGATAAAACTACATCGTTTCTATATGTCGAACGGACAATGAAAGTATTTATGAGATAACATATGTTAAAAGTCTAAAACTCTTCCGTATCTTTCTATAATATACGTATTTATTTGTATCTCTCACTGAATAAAAGTCTTGTTCCTTTCAGAGTTTGTTAACAAAATGATATGAAATATCATCATCGTGACTCATCATTTTTGGGCTTGGAAGGTAACGGGAGGATAACTAATCACAACAGCTAAGTATATAAAACATGAAAAGCAAAGAATTATAATAATAAATCATCTTTTTAGAGCAACATTATTTACAAACTTTTTATATTTAAAGCGATCTTAGGGGAATCCTGGTTAGCATTCTACAAGTCTATGGTCATTAAGTGACGAATCGATATTTTCCAAAAGAGATGTTTGTACCTACTAATTTTGCTTTGTTTATGACACTATTAAATATACTGTACCCCATTTAGATTCAAATTTTTATGGAAGGAATTTCAGAAAAGAGATTAGAGGACTCAATGACCGTACGGCTTTTGTGAGTGCTTTGGCTAGTTGTGCATAACCTATAACAGAAACCCTTAATTTACCGACATAAGCAATATGGTATGATAGCGTTTGATATAAACAAGGTTTCAAATTAGTATTGATCATAAATGCTTCTTTAATTTGATACTTTGCTATAAAACATTTGCATCATTAAAAAACTTTACCTGCACGTGTGTATGTGTGATCTAATACGGTGGTAACTCTCCATAGTATTATTTGTACCAACTCATCATATTTATGGATTTTGGCAAGTCATTAAACAGCTATGTGTAAAAATTGTGAATGAGGTGACGAAGAATAGAAAGAGACAGCCTGAGAAAGATAACATGTACTGAGACTGCACTTAACAAAAATCGTTTCAGAAATTAATGTCGGAAATCACTGTCAAATAAACGGCAAAGCTTTTTGTCAAGTGTTTGACCGCTTGACATATTTATACATTAATTGTAAGTGCTTACTGTGGTACAGATTATACTAATTAGGAAGTATATAAGTAAATCATTTCCATCGATGTATGTTTGTGTTTCAAATACTAAAATACGTATTGCTATGAATTGAGGAGAATACATATTCTTCCTGGTTATGTAAGAAGAAAACTAACAGAATTTTTTGGTTGATTTCAGATGAATTATCATACAAATTATTATTTTTATAGTTTCCCCTGAATTACATTCATATAACTTTTCAAAGGAGCTGCCGAAAGGGAATTCTACATTTTTAATAGAAGATTATTTGTAAACTGTGTTCAATTACAAGGCTAGACTTAAATACATTCAAAGTAAATGACACATGACGCAAAAAATTTGTAGATGATTAAGATGCTTTCATCGGCAAACACGTAGTGCAAATGCATACCCAGTTCAAATATTTTCTTATAAATTTATTTAAGGGAAACGAAGGTAAGTTTACTCGTCAACACCAATAAACATACATTATATTAATGGATATTATATCAATTTTATGTTTATTAATATCACAATAAATATGACTCAATTACCCCATAAAAATTAGCAAAATACAATTAAAATGAATTGAAAATTTATACTAACTACCACGTCAAAATATATTGCAGATGCGGTTAAAAAATATTGCATGTTAATCTTAGTCTAAACTCTAAACTCACAACCAGGTAAAATATACATGCTGTTGTAACGATCTTATAAAAGTAATAAAAATACAAAATGGTATTAAAAATACACGAAAATGTCGTACAAACAATAAAGCACAAGTATAATCTGTATCTCATTTCTCTACCGCGGGCCTGCAGGTTAACAATGGACGATTGAATATTAATATGAAAGCTATTTGTATTTATACTTTCAGACTCCCTTAATATGCACGTACTTTTGTTTCCTCAATAACCACCAATTATTATATGAAAAGAGAATTAATCACATGATAGTATAATGAATTCATTTTATACCAAAAAATTAAAACGTGAGCTATTTGTTTACGCTGTCTCGAAATTAGAACTTGTAATATTAACCTAAACAATAAAGAATCGGCCGATTGTGAGACACTTGAAAAATGCACAAATAATTACTTTCAGCTTGCAACAATAATAGTCGTGAAGTGAAAGAAAAGCAATAGTAATCTACAACACAACCTGGTAGTTTCATGAATTTCATGAAGAAATTACTGCGGTTTCACTTCCCACGGATTTTTTCACAGTCTGTAGCATATTGCAATAATAAATCTATGAATATATTATTGTCTCTGAATGAGTGCACCATTAAAATGAAGAGATCATGAGCATTTTGTAATAACAACAAATAGCCCACCACGATCAACGAATCTTTTAAAAGACCTGTACAACTACTGCAGTGTCTCTCGCATCATCCATCCATCGTCCTCGTCCTTTTGTGCAAAAAAATCGTGTCATAATCAACTTCAATTGCTGACTTAATACTATATACTCTCTGCTCTTTAAGAGATGGGATTATTGCGTTAAAAAATCGTTCGCTTTTCAAAAATGTCGACGAGTCTCAGTTTGAGACATGACCTAGTAGTGAAGTCATGTTTAAAAAATACTCATGCTTCCGTATTTAAACGACAGAAGTTGACACTGCAGATGCGAATGCATTTTCACATGCAGTTTTTTGAAGAACAACTCATTTTTATGTCTTTTTACTACCTCCCTTGAGAAAGATTGCTTGCATTTAATTGTTAAATACATCGTTGTCAATTTGTCATTCACACCGTTACAACTACCACAACGCCATATTGTTATTTTTATACTTTAAATAAATTATGGTTTGGTTTTTCAAATTCAAAGAGGACTTATGAAACCAGAGACGCTAACCCACAATTACTCTTTAAAGATATAATACGTTCGGTTTGAATGGATTGCATACTAACTGTTGAATTAATAATCTTACAAAAATGCACCAACATCATCATGGCTTCCTCCCGCTGCTGCTTTCTTGTTCTTGCTACCGCCTCCACCGCAAGGGTGTGAAATACGCATACAAAAAGCTACGGTTACACAAATAAATGATGGCAAACTAAGAAACTGGCCTGGCGTTTTACTCTGCTCAGTGCTCACAGCCATTACAGTACAGTGATGTTTATGTTTACTTTTATTTATAGTTTTCTCAACTACATCCTCCATCAACTTTTAAAAGGTTGCTTTTTCTTTTACGATTTTGTCGATGAAGTGCCTAAAACTCATACATATTCAAATGAAAGATTATATTTATATTTTCTATCAGTGTATGCATTAAGTGCAAGATAAATTAGGTGGTATCTATGTTGCCACGCCATCGCTTCTACTTCTTTGCCACTACTATTGCTCTTCTAAGACAGCAACAGAGAGTTTTTCACCATTTGTATTCATTCATATTCATACAACTGAATTTAGAATTTGTAAAAAACATATTTAACGCAACCGTTTCATATTTTTACACAACAGTTTTTTATGTTGACCAAGCACACAACCGACACACAAATTTAGATTTTGGTATATAGGTAGGTAAAATGTGCTCAGAGCTTCACAATACAAAATATATACTTATAGTTATGATTGTTAGATAAAAAAAAGTTATAAAAGCAATATTAGAAAGTGGATAGATAATAGTTATTTAAGAGTGGATCTTCATTTTAGCTTACCAGTACTATAATTTGAGATTGCATGTAAGGACATCTGGACATCTTCCCAATCTGCAGTGAGTCGACGAACGAGAAGGTAAGCATTCACAGGATGCTCAACAATCTCTCTTGGATGACTACGTCCACTCAACAAGAACTGCTTTTGGGACTTGATGTACCTGTGCAACATTCATTATGAAAAGATTAAGCAGATTTGTTATTGATTTAGTTAGCAAAACAACGAAGAAGATTAATTGAGCTTGTTGCTAGATTCTGAAGATGCGATACAATTTTCATTTGTGCTTTGGTTTACTATTGAATTCAGGGATGATGACAGAAACTGAAATTAGGACAAACAAGACAGATGATAGGTGCCTTGGTGCCTATATGGCCTATACACAAATTTACTTTCTGTTTTCATTCAAAAGTCATTATTACCCATTCCTTGGTTCGGAAAGCATCAACTGCATTCTCTACCTTCGGAACAATAATTATTCGTGAAGCAATGGAAATTGTTTAGAGCAAAGAATACAAAATAATAATATTTATCTTATGACAAGATAAAAAATGGTTTTGCTTCATATATGAAATATTCCACGATACCATGGCATTTTTAAATGACGTCGCGAGAATTTGTTCGCATCTGTTTCATTGCCAATTAAAACAGTGTTGCTGTCCCGAAGAAAAATTTCACAATATATCGCTTAATTAGACTAAACTGCTGAATAGGACACGCTTGATTGGATGAAAAGACCTACATATATATAGATTTCATTCTTTCGGATATGCCAGTCTCCAATTTTGAAATGCCAATTGGTGCAAAATTGCTCCATTCTCATAAACGTGGCGTATTTGTTGAACGGATGAATGATAGAGCCCTGCTTGTACTTAAGTCACATGCATAATAAATCGTTTACGTAGGTCGATGGAAACTGTCACTCAAGGCAGCATTTTAATACGTCGTCAACCGCAGTGTCTCCGTTAAGATACGCGCATCAATTTGTCAAAAATAGTCTATTCTTTGCATTTTAGTTTGCTATAAAGTTTTTTAATGAATGTGTGATACGAAAACACCCTAGAAATTTAAGACGGGCAACAACCGTGAATAAATCGCTGCTTGTCAGATAGGTACAGAATATGGGAGAAATGAACCGGATCAGCAATGATTCTAATGTTTATACCTGTACATTTCTGCCAACTAATATAGAATGACTTTTATTTTTCTACAAAAGTTTATACTGCACTTTGTCTCAATCTCAATGCTAAATCATACATTTGTATTTTTTGTTTTCAAGTGTATTAACAATATATGCATAAAAGATGACATGACAAAAAATAAACATTTTGTACTTACGACTTGATGATATTTGTGCGACTTATGGTGTACTCAACGAACGTGTCGAGGAGTTGCACAATTTCTAATTCATGTTCAACTAAATCCTCAAGCTTGGAAGTCGATGAAAACAAATCCTCACGTTTTCCTTGTAAGTCTGACTTTGTTTCTCCAACAGTAGCAGCTGCACTTTGGAAGAGGATGATTAAGCTTATCATCAGCAGCATTATATTGCCAGATAATGAAAATGATACACTGGATTTTCGACGTCGATGGTTCATGACTCCATCAAACGTTGAAGTCGAAGCAACTCTTGCTGACTTCATATTAATAAATTCAAGTTCCCCCTTTCCACAGCCATTAGCACAATCAACCAGAAGCCCACACTTATCTTGTCGGCTACTGTTTACACTCATAACGGATCCACAAAAGCCTGTCAGTACAATGATGATAGCTCCCTTCAAGTTTTCCGGAATGACTCAGAATCAGAATGTCTTCAACCAGACACATTGAACGTCAAAATTGTTTGCATGCACGTGTTTCTGATAAGGGCAACTTGAAACAAAAATGTAGACAAATTCTACCCGTGTTTTTGGGAAACCCCTAATATTTGTGCTAAGTGCTAACTGGTAATGATGACAGGTAAAAATTCTACAAAACATGTAATATGCTTTTTACACTACACACGGACACGATGAGTGATAGTTATTACTTTTTCGAAACTTTTTGACTGCTACTGTTTGTCAAGAAATAAGCATACTGCACAATGCACAATTCTTTGTGCTTTCTTGGCGTACGTCCGCTTACTGACTAAATTTTGTGATTGGCTTTACATCAACTAATATGCATTTTTTCTCATTTAAGCAAAATGAAAAAGTGACTGGTTAAATGCAGGGAATATATGATCAGTGTGTGCGAGTGTAGGTATGTACATCGTCAGCAGCATATTTAGAAAATGAAGATGCTCTTTTCGCGCATAGCGTTTCTTTACTTTGCAACAATGGTAAACGCCAAATATAGAAGCACAGCAAAGTTGTGACAGCCAGCTTTAGATGCGCTAACGGTGACCCAATGAGCGATATGGTGCATTTTTTATTGCATGTTACACCACCACACAAGCTGCTGAAAATACATAGCGCGAAGGCCTACGCACGCTTGCAAAATTTGACAAAAACAGCAGAACATAATTGAAAAATCATCTCAAAGGGGCTTCATATCTGCGCTTCGGTACTCACTGTAGGCATATTAGTAGGAATAAGTTCTTAGGCCTTTGATAAACTCTAATATTCAATTCAAGTCAGCCAAGTGCAAAACTCAGTTGATTATTGCAAGAAAATTGTCAATTGTCACCGGCAGCTAACTATATTTCATATCTTTTATAGCAATCATCAATTCATACACTTATGCTTTTCTTAAACTGATTTTAAACTAATAATGACTCAATTGACGACGACAACTGTATACAAGCAGTTTTATTTATTGAGATTCTTTGTATATCTCCCATAATAGTTACGATATATTACATCCGCCTCAATTGATTAACAAGTTATTTAACAACAATTTTAAAGAGATTTCGATAAAAATAATAAATTTCCATTCTTTGTAAACCATATATAAACTATGACTTTCCACTATCATCGGCGCTTTTTACTCATCAAAGTCAAAAATATGTTGTACATTTTAAAAGATTTGTTTTGAGTAAACAGCTACCGTGTTACATTTGGTACATTACATATGTAGGCAACTGTTGCAGACATGAAGTATAAACATAAAATACAATATTCGTATTGTGTGGTTGGATTCTATTGACAATACAATATGTACCGTCGTCCTCGTCGATGATTATGTTGAAAGGTAAAACAGAAAGGTTGACATTTTCTTGTGTAAACATCTCAATAAGATAGAAAAATAGCCCATTCCATGCCCATCTGCTCATAATCGATCATTTAATACCAACAGCATCAGAGCATCACCATCTTCGTCTCAATTTGAAATGCAACATCAATCTTGCTGATCTTGTTACAGTAACTGTAAGGTAACTGACTAATGCAGGCATAATGTATAGAAGCAGTGGACATCATAAAATATGTCATCATAATAAAATACGTATCATTATATTATTATTACATAATGGAATACCGTTTGCTTGTTTACTTAAAGGAGATAATAATGCTGCCTCTTTATTGTATTTTTAACCCTAACAATGTCACTACAGAAGAAATATGACATAAGGATTACCATAATATTATTATGCTGGGCCCTTATATATAAGTAGTATAAATAGATGAAGAGCCCAATTACTGGAGCAATAAAGCTAGTAATCTTATCAAACATTGAATCCATCCACAAATCCAGCTTCTGTCAATCTCCGACCATTTACGATTAAATTTTTTTTTTCAACTACTGTTGATGGAGAATAATATTATGTCCATTTTGCGCTCATTTTATGACCACACAATGTGTTATTCTTTCAAACACCTTGGTCGAACAATCATCTCGGTTTTATTGTCATCTAATTACCGCCATTTAGCTAACCCTCTGTATATTTGACATTCAAGAAATAAATAGTGAATAGAAATGGGTAAAACCTTGTGCAATCATTGTAAATGGTTTCCCAATTTGAAGATAGCCAATTCATATAATTTTTACTGCCAATAAATACTCATGACACATACGAAAAATCAATTGCAAATCTTATACTGGGGAAGGATACTTATTAAAAAACAAAAATGTTTAATGCTTGAACCGTATTCATTATCTATTCAATTTCAATTATTCCTTTATATATCTTGAATAAGAATTATTGAATCACCTTCAGTGACAATTATGCAATATTTTCTATTGAATTAATATAAAAATGAGTTTATTGATATTTATAACAGTTTGTGAATTAATGAAATTTAATAGTAAAAGGTGTAAAAGTATTAATAGGATTGCAAAATTAGTTTATTAAGTTCGTCAAGGTTTTTTTCTACATCTGATACTAATTTTAATGCTCATTTTTACGTCGTCTGCTTCACTTCGCGATTTTTCTTCAGATAGCACAATCATTGCAATTTGCAATATTATTACATACAGACATGTCAAGTGCAAGTGTCAAGTCGTTTCTGATTGCAGACCTACTTGTAGGTAAAAGCAGCAATTATGAGGAGAAACATGAACATCAACCGCAAGTGCCATATACTGCGTTGGACAGGAAAAACTGTGAAACTGCGATTAATTATGACACAAAGAGAAAATATGGAGGGGAGAGCTCTGGCTCTGGGAGTAGCAGATCCAGTACACCAGATGGGAAGGGAGGACTTGGACTAACGGTAGTTGATGCACGTAAGGATTCGACAACTACTCCAAGTGGTTCACCAGCATCATCTTCTGAAGATGACAAAAGCTACAAGTCGAAGTCGCCAATACGTGATATTCGGCCTTTAACATCGGTCAAGTACGAAGGTGGAAGCATGCCGGGAAGCTATTATCCGTATTCTGGCTTTCCAATGATTTATCCCGTTGCGCCAATTCCGATAAACGCTGTTGCAGTGACAGCAAGCAGCATGACTGAAACTGAATCTGGATCAGCAAAGAGCTACGCTAATGTGATCCCATACAACTACGAAGCATTCCGTCAAAATCGGAACTTGTATGGTCGACATCATGCGTCTTTGAATCCAATGATGCTGCCATCAGTATCGGGCATCCCTCACGGTGGTCACTTGTCACAAGGAATGGAGTATTCAATGTATCATGCCAATTTCCATGGGCTTTACGGGATGCCAATAGGAAACGGCGTTGCAGGAATGCATGAGAAAGGATCTGTGGCTGGCGAACGAGATAACAATTGTAAGAAATCTCTATTAGCTATCTATATATTTCAAGAATTTTTCATTTCATCTGAAATGACACGAAAGAAAATGTATAGAATGTAGTTCATTACATAATTCCTCCAAACTTTTTATCACTCCTAAGTCAGCATATGAGCAGTTAAAGCATAGATAATTTACTCATATTTTCTGTTAATTTGAGTAATTAAATTATGGAACAAGTATAAGTATGTATACAAGACAATCAAGCTATATTTATATTTTTGTGAGAAATCGAGATCACTTTTGTTTGCATTTCACAAACTATACCTGTTTGTTTTCTGTGGAATTGTTTATCGGTGTGTTAATTTCTGGTATATGTTATTGTTATCTTATAGGAAAATATAAAGGGATTTGGCAAAATATTGTATTGGCTTGTGTTAACCACGAGGTAGTTCTGATCCTTTCTAATCCTAAGACAAACTTTGAAATTGAATGACTTTTTTGTTGAAAATTAACAATGACGACTATGCAAGTACGTAAGTATTGCTAATAATAGTATAATAAATGTGTGTACGTGATTGTTTCGTAAGCCAATTTCAAGAGTGATAGGAAAAGTTGATAGTGTCAATTTAAATCTGAGTCCAAATGACGCATTTGAAACTAATCCTTTTAATCCAAGCCGAAATTGTACCACTGAAATTTTATATTGATTGCATGAATACATATACTGCACTGATCTTCGATCTGAAGGTTTGCATATTTTGACTCCAAATAATTCCATGAAATGATAGTTTAAAATGACAAAGCTGAAAACAAAACGAATCGTCTGCATGAGCTTATTGAATCCATTGTGTAAATACTTAAACAGGGAAGCCTCACTTCACGGAGATTTAATGATTTTGCAGAATGCACATAAATGGAAACAATAAATTGTGGTAAATGATAATAAAGCTTACGCATAATTAGTATTCTTTGACGGATTTATTCAAATTTATCCCAAGACAAGTTAATTTAACAAAGTTTATTAGAGCTACATATCATGAAGAGTTTTTGAAGTTATTGATCAAGTGGAACTGGAAACAATTTAGCATAGAAACCGCTACATGATCTTGATGTTGCTGGTTACATGAAGGAAACACGACAGCAGCTCTGATTGCGGCAAGAATAATAATACATAATCCAGTGTTTGTGCAATATGTGTGGTATCAAGTTGTTCTTTATATATTGTTATCATTAACTGCAACTTTATTGGGTAGTTGAAGTCAATAATCCCGAATGATTGACAGATTGCAAATTAAAACCCTTTTTATTGCAATCAATAACCCGAGATATGAAGCATTTGAAACATAAAGACAAATCGCTTTGACTGACTTTCAATGGATAAATTACTGACAAAATGAGTTATTAGTTATTATCACTTTCAAATTACGCACATTCACTTCAAGTTGATCGGATTATTTAGCATGCTTCGGACATGCATAAATAAATAAAAAATCAACGTTTATGAATGGATGGTACTTAACCGACTTTTTAACTGCAAATTTTTAGTCGTCAGTTAATACGGTTTTCTTCTGACGATATGATATCATACGAAAATGAATATTTCTGACATTCGTGAAATCATTTAAATGAAATCACATTTACTAAACCTGGATTGTTTTAAAATATCGCTTTTATCTAATGCGGTAAGTAATCAAAAATAAATGTCTCATGTCATATTTTTGTATGTTTGTTTTGTTAGACGCCATGTTCCATTTGGGTCGGCCAATGTACACGGTAAGCTGCAAACGCAAAGGGGGACAAATTCGTTTTACCAACGGTCAAACGGCTCAGTTGGAGAAGGCATTCGGTCAGCAAAAATATCTTAATGCGAGCGACAGGAAAAAGTTGGCTCACTCTTTGGGTTTATCGGATCGACAAGTCAAAACTTGGTTTCAAAATAGACGAGCAAAGTTGAGGAAGGTCAAGGGCGGTATTTGCAGTGAAAATGGGGTAAGCTTACATACTTAGAATTTTAAAAGAGGCAATTCAGTTTTAAGATTGGTAATAAAAACATCTTTTAATTAAATTATTTGCTTCAAGGTTACTGGAGCAGGACAGGAAACTAAAATGCAAAACTTACGGTTTGAAAGTCGACGAGAAGTTCAGAAGATGACAAATATGAAGGATGGGTCCAAATGAATGATATGCACCAACTCAGAAATCTATTGATACGATGATAAATTTTTATATACTGCAAATTCTGATTTTATCTCTCTTTGCGTGAAAATACCACAACGATGCAAAGGAACATTTCCATAAACAGGAATGTATATTATGTGTATGATATAATAACAATACATATAATTAGCTTTAACTTTAACATAAATATTAAAAATATTTTTTTCTTTTTATTAAAAATTGTTTATTTTATACTAAAAGCTGTACGTACGTTTAATGCAATCGAGGAAGCAAATTAATTTCTAAATAAAAAATTTGTACACATGTTTCGCACAAGACGTTGCAAATTTACTGTTTCGTGTTCAAGCAAGCAATCCTAATTATTATTAAACATCAGTTTCTACATTTGGCTGAAGAGATCGAAGAGTTACAAATTCTTGAGCAATGAATTGAGAAAGCTCATTCAATTCTTTATGATCCTTTATGATAGCTTTGTCAACAGATAAGGAAACTCGAACCCCTCCATTATATGACAAAAACATGACTCCCAAACCTAAAATATTCAAAATTTCATTTAATTTCGCTTTGAACTAACCATGAGATCTGCATAACTTCAGCATTGTTTTCTAAATAAGTACCTGCGCTCCCTCTCATATGTGGAACCCACGAAATTACTTCGTCAATATACTGAGCATTATAAAAAGCGACTCCAGGAAAATCTGGTCCTATTGATTGAAATTAAAATATTTTTATATAATAAAACAAAGCTACCCCATCAATACATTTAGTTATGCACACATTATGTAAAAATAAAGTCAAACCGGGGAAGTTGGAAATGATCATTGTGGTCATCCAATTTGTACCCCAAAAATCCGTCAGCCAGTTTGGAGCACCAAGTAAGATCGGCACGGTCATGAAATTGGTCACAAGAATCGGTGACTTCTTCAGACCTTCCACATTCTTATGTGCTGAGAGTAGCCTCTTGCGCGGACAGGGCACATGAACAGGAATGTCAAACACGCCAACGGTCCTGTAGTGTTAAAAAGTTGTATAGGTTTTGAAGGATACAAATTTTCATCATGTAGCTTGAAAGAAAAGCAAGTGAATGTATACCAATGATTAACAAGAGCTTCCATTGGATGTGAATTCCACGGGAGCGGGGATAATCCTCTCATTACACGCGTATTGATGGAAGCTTTGCCCTTCCTTTTAAGAAAATTATGAATTCCACCAGCCAGCCCTGCAATTAAGGTTGCAGTTACGCAAACTCCCAGTCGTTTACTTGTAGATTTTACTCCTGTAAAGGATATTCTTTCAGTCATTGTGAATTGCCACTGCTTGGTGAGCTTACTGGAAGGAAGATGCCAAATTGTTCTATCCACGTTGAAGAAAAATTGTAAGAGATGGTAATAAGGCGTAAGGCATACAACGGCAACATAGTTAGCAAATTTCCTGAACGCGGAAATTCGACGAACTGGAGCTTTCGGCACTACGTTCAATGAACCTCCACAAATATTAGTCATCAAAAGTTTCATAATTGAATAGCCGTCGGCAATTGCGTGATGGATTCGTAAAATCATCGCGTATTCTATATCTTTTTCAGAACCTTTATTAATGGGCGTGATTGGAACAGTTTGTTGAAAGTTGGTGTGAATGTGGGAAGGGGCTTTCTTATATTTTTTGATTATGAGAACTTCCCACGGAGAAATTCCTTTCGGAAATGGTTTTGTAGCTATTGATCCTAAACCTTTCATTAATTGGTCTTCTGTAATAATGTCACTGTTGTTGTTCGGATCATCAAAATCTGTAACATCATATTCACGAACGTGTCTCTCCAAAGAAAAGTTATCTTCGTTTTTCCAAAACGTGAAACCCATCCAACTTTCAAAGTACTGCGTCAGCTTTAAATAGCTGAGTTTTCCCTTCGAATTTCTCCCTTCAATCACATCTTTCTGAAACACTTGGCGAATCCGTTCTAGATCTGACTCGCCCTTGATGGTCAGAAGAAGAGTGATCATGCATTCACATTGAGTCGATATGCTATCCAAGCCAACAAGAGCGTCTCTGGTGCTCATCATTCCTACCCAATCCGGCTTTAATAGTTTTTGAGCAGCAATGATCAGGAACCTATTCATTCAAAAGTGATTAATAACGTTACCTCTGAAATTTTACCCCGCCAAAACTATCAAAGAAATGGTTGTAATAAAAATTAAATTACCTGTATATATACAATGGTGTCATGAATATTAGGAATATAGGAATGATGCCCATGTACACAATAAAGCAAAATGCCATTAAAGCTACTTGTACTAAAAATACAAGACCCTTTTTCACAGTGAAATTCCATGATTTTCTCCTTTGTAGTGAGTTTTCCTGCCGATCGCCCATTTTTTCTCTCCGAAGGAACACGAAAAATTATCTTCCTTTTGAAGATAAGATTAAAACAAGGGAAAAACAGATTCACTGAGGATGAGCATGAACCAGAAAGTAGTCAGCTCATTAGGCGCCTGCAAGTTGCACAGTTGCACCGTTTAACTGGATATTCACTTGGCATGCTTCGGATCAGACTAAGACAAAAATCGACAAATCAGTTACCAACTCCTCGAACTTCCTTCCGAGTCAACCTTAGTTTCCTGCAGCCTCTCTGCTCTTTAACATACACGGTCTATCCTTAAGAATGGGTTTAAGGTCGGCTAGGTATGCTTTCATAATCATTGCGCATTGAAGTCATCATAGCAAAAAATGGTTGTAATTTTTCATGAGTGCATACCATGGATTTGTACTTGGAATGCATGTGAAAAAATGTAAGAGAGGATTGATACAGGCGTACAGTCCAAAAATGCAACAATAAGATATGATTGAATATTAGGCAAGGAACGGTCATAGTCATCGGTTACCTCTTTGTCATTTTTTTCCGTTTCATAGGCGTCAAATTACATTAAAGTGAGTAAAGCATGCACTCAAGGCCAATTCTTCATCAACATAACCTACCACGTGGGACTTTGAATGAAACCAGTTCGCTCATCATACATACTCGCAGATTATTAAATATTATGTCGGCTGTGAGGAAGGATGGTATTGTGTAAATGGCTCTTCTGATCGATGCTCTTCACGTCGAGGTTGCCAATACCTATTAAGTAAGGTAACAAAATATGTAAACGTTGTCTTTAAAATAATTAAAACTATTTTTGTAATCATTGAAAATCTAACAATTTGTAGGAGGGGTATTTTTGTTATCATTAAATCTGTAACGTTTAAGTTGTTATCAGCAATTTATTGCACAAAAGTTGTAGACTTGAGAATTGTGAATCTTGTTATCAAGTAAAGTGCAGCGCAACATAAAAATATAGTATTAATTGTTGCATTGCTTCTGGCTTCAAGTTCTAGCTTACGGGGACAATGCCATTTCTTTGGAGGACTCATAATTTCCTTTCAATCAAACTCAAGCTCTGCTGTCCCTTTCATTGCTGGCCAGTTTTTTTCATGTAATTATTTACATTTTGAGATGAGTCTACAAATTATTAGTACTAAATCATTGTTATGTTTATGTTGATGAGTCTGATGAGATGCGATACAGTTACAGTAGTTGGTAGTAGTTGGCATTTTGCTAGTGACATCTTCCAAATAAATGAGTTTGTGAAGTTCTATAATGAGAATCGCAACAGCAGAACGAATGCCTAAATGTTTTAAAAAGAAGAGCACAATTTTGACCAGTGTTCATTCTTAATCACGCATTTCACGCAATCCAAAATCATGAGATGTCTGCCATTTATGATCGGTAGACATATGTGGATGAGTGCAAGCAAGTCACGTTTATCTGTTAATTTGTCTGCCGTCGGCTTCCTGTTTGTACTTGTGACGTTGACCTATGCTTGCTTACACAATATTCATTTTCGTCTTCACAATTCTAAAAAATAATAAATAATTTATGAAAGGTCTTTCTATTTACTAATATTTAGCAATCTGCGAGTAGTTACTTTTAAAGTTAAAAGCTAGTTAAATTAAAAGATGTATGCAATGCACATTCCAATTTGTTTAAAATGTGTGTCTGGTTGTTTGTAGGTAATGATACATTATAAATGCATACAATCGATAAAATCGTGAAAATTACATTCTGTCGTGTATGATATGATTCGCATTATCTCTTGTAACATAATATACGACAAGTGGCTCCCTAGTGAATACTGGCGAAGAGCACACGTCATGCATCATGTAGACATGCGAATCTGATACCTACTGAATTTGGGGCATAATGTCTTTTTTACTCCAGCTCAATAGCTCCTCTTGCACTACTGTGGTTGTAACTGGGCTACAAGCATGTACAAATTTGTAGCAAAAAGTGCGTTTATGACCACTAATATATGCGTGAGATATGTATACTAACTTTATAATCTCGATTTTTAGTGAAGAAAATGAGTCAAGGTAATGTGAACAATGAATATGGAATCTTGATATTTTGACTTTTCGTCTGAATAAATCAAATATCAATCATATAACAAAAACTTCATAAAGATTGTAAAATTTTATGCGCTGTGAGTAATTTTGCGGCTTTAAGTCTAGAGTTTTTTATCAAAATCAGTATACCCCAGACCCCAACATTATCAACTATGTCAATAGCCATGTAGTTTCGCCATTCTTGCTGGGGAATTACTTTGGTTTAGTAAAACATTTAAAGACATTGTTACATGCTGGTCTTCTCATAAAGTTGAACGTTGTAATATGTTTCCAAAATTAAATTTCAAAATGAGTCAGCATGTGTGGTAAGAGTTTGTTAGGGGATACAAATTGTTTCCTGTTGACACATGAGGATATATTGATGAACGAAAAAAGGGCGTTCCAGTAATAAGGTTCAAATGTCAACCCGCGCAACATATTGCTCCTGTGGATGATATATTATTAAGCATCATACTCATACTATATGGGTGTCATAATTTGTCTTAGATGCCGCACAAATAAAGGTAAAATTTTAGTTTCATCTTGCTATTAAATAATAAGTCATTCATTTTATTTATTGTCACATAATTATAATACGTATTTACGTGTTTTTCCAATGAACAATTTACGAATTTATTGTAAAGCAGTCATGTAAGTTTTGACTACACTAATTTAACAATATATATGGATCGGAAAATTGAAAATGATTCACATGATATTATTACTAAAACGTAGGTGCATAATTCACACATAGTTACGATACGGGATTGCACTGAACCACATACAAATTACAAAAGGGGCAATAACTTGCTTTGTATCAACTTCTTAAACAACTACGCTTGTAGTGATGGGTATTTACCTGTTTAAAATGTATTTAACAAATCTTAACGAATGATTTAAAGTATGATTCAATGAACATTTAAAATATTGATATTCAATCTTTGACACCTTGCATTCTATGTACTATTGTAACATGTAATTGAAATGTAGCTCGACTTTTAGACTCTAGTTACACAATTATTCAAACTTACGGCTATAGTTTAAAAATATAAAATAAAAGGAAGGTTGCTAAAAGGAATTTTTGAGTCTTTAAATTTAACACATGAGATTAGGTTTGTTTTCAAAAGATCATATTTATTATTATCAAATGAGACTATCCACTATCACTATAAACCCATGTGCGTGAGACATGTGATGATGTGAATATAGGGTAGTTTCATTCATTTAACTCGTCAATCAGTCTCAATCACAATCGGCAAGAAATGTCTCGGGTTTAATGGTTTACTAGTTCGGCACATGCGTGCATGGCATAATCAATAATTTTAGATGACGTATCTAGACATGAGTGTAAGTACATATTACATAAATAATAAAGGTTTTGTTGCAAGGAAAATGACTCAATTTATATCGTCAGCTACATATATAAAATGACTAAAATCTATAGAATAAAATAAACGTTTATTGCACATGCGGAGACCTAACATCACAATATTGTGCTAGTATATAAGTACTAAAAAGTTTACAATGATTGGTTAGATTATCATACCTTAGTCGAAATACCTAATCATTAAGTAATTATAAATATTTATTTACATTTGTATGTATACAAGCGAGAGTGCAACTCTCGAAGTATACTAAAATATACGGGGCCAGCACCATTTATCAGTACTCATCACGTACAGAGAGCTCCATTAACACCAGTTTTTGCGAACAAAATACTATGAAACTTTGCAACTCTTCAGCGATGGCATAACGTTAAATCATATAATATTTATAAATATTTTAAGTTAAAATATGTTACACTATTGATCTCTAATTTCACTACCAATTTACTAAAACAATAATGATTAACATTGCTTAATTAATTTTAAAATTCTTATTACTATGTATTAATAACTATTAAAACAACGTTATTATAATAAGTTCTACCACAGTCAGTTTTACTACGTTTGATTTGTTCACAATTAACATAATTGTTTCAGTGATTGTATGCGTTCTAGCATGATTAATAAAATAACTGCTTATATAACTCGTTGGTGGAGATAGGCATTGTCCTACCTGATCCAACTTTGCGTGGAAAACTCGGTATTTTTGGTATATTTAGTCTGCATGAGTTATCATTTTAAAATATGTAGCTTTACATAGATTACATGAACTAAATAAAATATTAATAAAGTGAAAGAGTAAAATTATCTAAGTACGTTTCCAAAATCACTACGGTGAAATGAACATTTCTAGAAAAGTTGTGTTTGCTTGAGTCTATTTGTCAACTATATTTTAATAATTTTTATGACAACTAAAATTTTTGTTAAGTACTTTACAACCCTTTGTTGTAGTACAAGACAGTTGGCGGGTTTGGAAGTTGTTTGCAGCGTTCCTATTGAAAAAGTGTATATAGATTGTTCAACAACTATTTCAATCACATTTTTAGCTCAATATGCAATGGTTAAATTTAAACCTACTTGTATTTCCGGCTCCAGTTTAGATACATCTATAGCTGATTTTTGTGGGAAGAGAGCACAGCACATTGGCGTTGCAAATGTTAAGCATATGCCACACATAATGACTTGCAGAGGTGCCCCCAACATTGGAAACCGACGCAGGAATCCCTTGCGCTCCAGACGGTCCATCATAATAGGTGGAAATACTATTGATGCAACCACATTATAGAATCATTATCTTTTGCCGTGAAAAATGAAAACGAAATATTGAAAGCAAAAGAACAACAATTCAATACTTAAAGCCCATTTATACTTAAAGCCAAGCAAAATGATCGTTAAATACGGGTTTTAAAGAACTTAATTGCATGGATTAAATATGGAAGCATTGAAAAAAAGAAAGTTAGTAATCAAACTTGACAGTAGATACGGTGTTAATGTGTAGGTTTGTCAAACCAAACTATAAAAGGGACACAATAGTGAAAGCGTGTACCCATTCCCGGCACAGCCATGCCGATACGGGACAGTACTACTTGAATTATCCCATCTTTAGCTGCTATTGCGGAAACCCCCAAGCGATTACCGCTTTCATCTGTAACAGGTATGCCGTCACGAAGCTCCCTATAAAGTGCAAACAATAAAGCAGACACATAAATAGCGATTTCCCCAAAAAAGTCAAAGTTATTCATTTACTCATTCCCGGTGATGCCATGAGAATGCGACTAAGCACAACAGATCCGATTCCCTCTGTAGCTGCAATTTTAGAATCGCCTAGTCGGTTACCATCCTTATCAATTACGGGAACTCCATCCGAGAGTTCTCTGCGTATAATAGTTGATTTATGATAAAATGTGATTTTTATATGGGGGAATATTTGCGACATATGAACTTTTTTAACGATAAATGCACGATATTTTAACGGAACGCCTTTCATAACCTAGTTTTTATAATATGTAATGAAGTCGTGAATCACGAAAACGTGAAAGTACACGACGTAAAATCATAAAATATTTAAGAATTTTACTAATTGAAATAATGGAAAGTCTAGTTTTCAAAAAATTAAACTTTAACGAATCTTACTTGGATCTCATCATAGGAATGTTGATGCAATTAGCAGCTGCGACAGCTGCAAACGGGACTAAACGTCCAATAAGAGCTGGAGCTCTCTAAAATGAAGCAAATATAAAATGTTTGTCATTGACGGCTATACAAACAATCAATTAAACCAATCAATAATAAAAAGTTACCTTTACTAAGCTGTTAAGCCCTAGAGCAGTACCCAAGGCACCACCTGTTGCCAAGACGTAGGAGGTTCCAAGTTGTCTAAACATTGAAACGAAGCCACCCACATTCATTTTGAGAAAAATCTACACGCTTTACTTGTTTATGAATTCCTAAAATGCATCTTTAGTACTTACGGAACACTTAGTGGCGAATCCCCGCTTCGATTAGAGTAATTAACTATTGCATTAAATGACTGATTGAACCACTGCCAGAAGACAACCGCCTTGGTCGATCTAAATAAAGTTTCGTATACAAAATGTATGAATAATGTGCATCTAAAAACACAGCAAAGTATGTTTTAATAAAATCATATTACTTGTAAAACGTCATCATGCATCCAGTAATCGTCATGTTCATAGGGACTTGCGCAGACATTCTACCAATTAAAAGCATCTTCTCCCCAGTGTCAGGATGATACGCGGAATCATACACTTGCTTTGCCCTCCACAACTCATCTTCCGACAAGCCAGGAATCTCCTCTCCTTTCCTGAAACAAATCAATCATAAGGAATTTCACGTCTAAAAAGCTTTGTTCTTTTCCTGCTTCCATTGATACGTGTCTTATTGTGCTTTTTGCCTTGTACCAAATGCATATAAAAGATAAGTTACCAACAACGCCAATTTGCTAGTGAGCTGAAAAGGAAATTTGTGTGCGTACAAGCGTCGCTTTCGCTTTTGCTGATGAAAAAATATGCATTACTTATCATACTCCTTGTTATTGCCGTTATGCATGTATGACTTCGACCAAATGTAGATGCTTAGCACATGAAGTGACTGCGCCGTGACAATGGTATACTTAATACTTACTCCCTACTCCTTTGCTCCCACAAGGCAAATTATTATAATTAGGTGAGTTAATAGTAATAAAAGCACAAATATATATATTTCTGTTCCGACCAAGTACATACCTGTGTTTTGTTACTACATCCCTTGCCCGTTCCAGCTCTTGCGATGTGCAGAGCAGATTTAATGGGTTTGTTGTGACAAAGAAATGCCTCGCTCGGCCAAAGTAAGTGCTCTGGTCCCATCTTGGTTCGTCAATATTGATTCGGCGTGTGTTCCCGTTCACATCCAGAGCCATCTGAAAATCAGAATATGATTCAATATAAGTTTACTAGATGAATAGCCCGCCACAAATGACGGGCTCTAGAAAATAACTGTTTTAGCAGAAAAGTAGTTTTTTCATAAATACAAAGATTTGCTTATATTACATCGACTCAATCAAATTTTGAACTATTCGCTCACTTTTGT
>JAQFYG010000576.1:0-27905 GCA_034694325.1 Entomobrya corticalis | reverse complement strand
CATAAGTCCAAAATGGTGATGTGAAATTTCTTGGCCGTACTTGCAGTACTAGGATATTTTCTAGCATAGTAGCATATTACTAGTTAACGATAATACCTTTTCCCAATTTCATATTTCCATTCTATTCGATTTACAACAGCATTCATTAGGGACATCCATTTTAAAACATTTCTTCACAAAAATCACGATGAAGCTCTAACATAATATCCGTTGTAAGCTCTTGTCTCGTTTCCTTTGTTATGAATGGATTTATGTGTATTAAAATAAATTTGATATTATTATAAGGGATGTGACAAAGTTGATTTTCATGCTGCAATCACTAGTCATCTAGAAGAAAGATATATAGTTTTGCTTTGAAAAATTTAATTCCACTCAAGGAATTCAGTACACAGACATAACACAACCATATCACATTACGGTGTTTAGGACATCAGAGACTGCTGCGCATACTATTACCATGACTTTATCATTTTACCTAATTTGTCTGTCTGTCGAAGCCAATTTAAACTCTCACGCCCACGCATAAATCATTCGGTAGGGCAATGGGCAATCAATGCATTATGCATGCACTTGAACTAACAGTATAGTGGCTAATATCGTCAAGACCATCTAACAAGCCCGTGAAAATTGAATATTGTTGCCAATTATTCAAAGGAATTAAACGGATCCTAGTACTAGAAAGCTAAATGACATCATATGGCCACCCTCAATTAGCGTAAGGAATAAGACTTATGTATGTACATATATTAAAAATTTATCTCTTGATTGATGTAAAGCTGCAAAAATCATGTCACACTTTGTTGCATGTTGATTGGTACTTTGATATCCGTGTTTCATGGAATATGGAATACTTTAGGTGCATAACATCATGTAACGAATCGAAAGAGAATTATTCTTTATTTGGTTATCTGACTTATGAACATTTCTAAAAGCAAGGTTATCCATGGAATTGGGGGAATGTGAGATTTTGATTATTGGTTAAGTTTAAAAGTTTTCAAATATTCAGCTATGTAAGTAGAACAAGACTGATCAGCCCAGTGTTACTGTAAGAAGTTTACATTTACATAAGTGCTGCTAAGTCTTTCCTATTTCTTGCAAGCAAAAAGATGTATTGGAAAACACTTGAGTAAAGTCTAACTCGGTGAGTTAAAGTAACATGACGATGGCATGCCGTGCCATAAGCATAACATTTTTTATTAATTTTTTATGGGTTGCTTGCTGTTTTTTTATCATTTTTTACTGATGCCACTTTTATAACTATCACACATGCCATTTTTATGAGCGGAGGCAGGACATGAAGACATAACACACATACGTGCACGTACGTGGTAGGGAGTAAAAATCGCTTTGTTTGTGCATTGGTTGATGGTGGTGCTGTAACATATACCTATTGACTATAATATCAATATCAAACAATGTTTTTTAGGAAACTGCTACGACACGTCCAGAGTTACCTACCTACCACCACATCACATTCTTCTATGTACTTTACTTTATTTCGCTACATAATATGCCTTGATGATTATGATTATACAATACATTCTATGCATTTTCTCCTCAATTTTCACAAAGGCAAGCAGATTTTATGAGGATGAGAGGATGGTGAGGAATGAGGATTATGTAGGTACACACGAGTATTGTACTCTGGTCTGGTGTTAGTGGTGGCAAAAAATTCTTTTATTCTTTGTGTTGCTTCTTGTTATTGTGTGTCTCACGGAACACATCGTACGGGAACCTACAATCAACCTCTGGGACGCAAGTTGAAACCTACAAGAAGCAATTTTAAAAACGAAACCTCCAGGACGCCTTCCTTACGAAACATTTGGGACTCAATCTTACTACGAAACCTATACGAGACAGAACCCTAAAGGATTCGTCTTAAGATGGAGCCTTTAAGGTATTGAGGTAAGCTAGATTAAGCCCTGAAGGTTTTGATTGCGTCCCAGAGGTAGAGTTTTAAATTTGCTGCCCAGAGGTCGACGTTTTCATCCTGCATGCGATTCGCCGTGTCTCTCTGCCTGTGTTTTTGTTGTAATAATAATAACAATATAAGGATGAGGATGATAAGCTGATGTTGATGATGAGAATGATGCTGCTGTTGTTGTGTGAGAGACTGAGATGTGATGTGAGGATGGCAGTAGTCTTTTGGTGGAGGTGGTAATGGTAACAATAGTGGTGCTGCTGCATTTATTATAAGTAAGGCCAAGGTATCGTTTATCATCAGACTTATTATCATAAATATCATGGACGTATCGTCGTCGTCACCCTAGTCGTCACTATTCAATCTTAAATCTATTTTTTATCATCAACTGCATCCCTCTCTCTCTCTCTGGTTTACATTTTGCTAAAAAAACTCAAAACAACATCACATAATAATATTACACCTCTTAGTACACAAAGCCATCCCCCAGTGCTATTACTACTACTGCTAATTGTTATCATCATTTTTTGTTGCATTGGCAATTCGTCGCTCGTTCGTCAATGTGGTGGTAGTGACTCTTTTTGTTGTTGTTGTTGTGGCACTGATATTTAGTTTGTTGATACAGACAAACATAAAATGCACGACGGAGGACACAGTTGATTTATTTATTTACATGCACATAACAAGAAACTAGACGAAAGAAGTGCAATGTTCATGTTACTACGATCACTAGGTACACAAATGCTGTTGAAAGAATCTTTCTGCCTGCCTGTGTGACCTTCAACCTCTTTGTAAGGTGACCAGGATCAACCAGAAGAAAGAGAGAGAGGGAGTATTGGTTCTCTTCTGGGGTTGATGAATGCCTCTTGAATGAATGTCTAAAAAATTTAGCAAATAAAACATTTTTAAAAAATCGGATGATTAATGATATACAAATGGGGAAATTTTACAAAGCATTCAAAATGTATTAACAATTAGCACTAATTAATTATCTGCTCATGGTACCAGCTAATCAGCAATGGAAAAAAATACTGCTATTATTGAACTGTATGAGTGCCAGTGTACTGGAACATCAGCTAACAAGAGAATAGTTAAGAGAGCCTATGTGTCTGGAGATCGTAGATACTTTTAAGACTTGAGTTAATGTTGTTGTGAGTAATGGGGTTAATCTTTTGAGTTGTGGAAATAGGAGAGAAAAGTACTAGAAATTGCAATACTATAACTACTATCAACTACTCTGCTACTACTGACTACTGAGGGGAAAAATACTGTTAACCTGGGAAGAAGTTGTATTGATAAATAATGGAGAGTGGGGGCATCGAAGTGTCAGCGTCGTCCGGATTGAAATCGAATCGTAGCACAGTACTAAAGGGTGCATCATGTACGGCAGTAGAAGAATGTGTAAAATCACCAGCAGAAAGCATCACAAGTTTAGATGATGGGGCGGATAAAGGAAGTAAAAATTTCCTGAGTTCTCCATCAATAAGATCCACCTCATCTCCTGGACCATCGTCAACTAAATTCAAAGCGTTCAAACCCCCTGAGAACTGGGTTGATGCTCCAGAGTTCGTTCCAAGCTGGTTGGCGAGTAAGTGTTTGATATTATTTCGTACAAACCGATTTGAGCAAATTTGCTTACGCACTAAAAACATCACAAGCACTATGACAACCGATTTTGTAGCACTAGCAACAGCAACTGAAATGATTTTTCTTTATGTAGCTCCTGTCAAATCAAATCCATTGGATGACACAGTTTCCAGTGACGGAGATTCCACAGAGCTGCACAGTTTTGCCCAAGTTGTCAACATCGTGGAAACGGATGCCTGCTCTTCTGTTGACCAAGCCTTACCCATTATTGGTGAGAGAAGAGAATCTTTTGTAAAAAACAGAAAAAAAAACAGTTTAGTTTACAAACTTAAACTAATGTTATTGTTGAATATATTCTTTTGAATTAGCAGATAGTACGTCTGAGCTGTGTCCTTACGCTATGATTGGCGAGTGCCGCTATGGCTGTAAATGCTTACTTATCCATGGTCTCAAGTGTGATTACTGTGGACAGTCTTGTTTGCACCCTTCGGATGCAGCACAGCGAGATCGTCATATGAAACAATGCGTAGAACAGCATGAGAAGGACATGGAGCTCTCATTTGCTGTGGCCCGCTCAATCGATAAACTATGTGGGATCTGCTACGAAAAGGTCATGTCAAAAAATCCGCCTGGGGAGCAGCGCTTTGGGATACTACCGTCATGTAATCACTGTTACTGTCTCTCCTGCATTCGCCGATGGCGTCAAGAACGGCAGTTTGACAACAAAACCATTCGAGCTTGTCCAGAATGCCGAGTCACATCAGACTTTGTGTGTCCAAGTAGATACTGGGTGGATAACAAAGAAGAGAAGGATAAACTCATTGGGAGTTACAAAGTAGCCCTTAGCAAGAAGCCTTGTCGTTATTATCGTAGCGGTGAGGGGCAGTGCCCTTTTGGAAACAAATGCTTTTACCTGCACGCGCTTCCTGACGGTACTGTTGTTGATGTGGGACCTCCGAGGAGAATTTCAGGTGCTCAGGGACGCGTGAGAACCACTGCACAAGTAAGCAACATTCTTTTAATAAATAAAAATTTTCCTTCCTTGTCAGATTTTTTTGTAATAATCTGCATATACAATATACACATAATATTTACCTTACCGTTGTTGTGACACAGACACTCTCCATTTGGGAATATATTGAAGAATGGGAGATGCAATGGCTGGATATTGAAGATTTCATGGGCATGTTTGATTCAGACACGACCTCTGAATTTTCGCTTCCCGACATGGATGATGACTTGGGAGACGATGACGAGCTTTTTATAGATTGGGATCGGTTGTAACACGATTGTGTCTCCCTTCTATTACCGAAAATAGTACAGCACACACTTTGAACTTACCAGTGAAACTAATTTATTTGTAAAATGAATCATTTACTACAGTAATGATCGAATAACTCTACAAAAAGCTTATAGTCATGCCCTGTGTCTTCTATATCGCCATCGTCGTCGCTATATCAACTACTAAATCTTCCTGTTATCGTCGTCGTCGCTCGTAAATCGTTTATTGTTGCAGTAGGAGTGCTCTGATCAGCTACTTCTCTCTTTGTCAATCCAATCAATCCAAAACATGTAAAAACGCTTCTTCACTTGTTTATCGTCGCATTCGTTACTCTCGTCGTCACTCGTACTATCATAACATTCATTACAAAACGCTAGTTATATTATTATTGTAAATCTCTGACTCGTCCACTCCAATAATTTTTCGTAAAAATCTAATGCTAATTACTAGTAGTTAAGTTCGCTGACGAAACAATATGACTACGAAAAAGATAATCCTTAAGTTACGTTTAAAGTACTATCGTAATTTCCAATTATTTGATGTCAAGTTTAAAGTTTATATTGTAACCAACAACAATAATTATTATTACTAATTTAGTTAATACTTGTAGGTAAGGATATTGTCATACAGTATAATACAGTACGTGTCCACTTTCACGCCTAAGAGTCACTGTAATCAAGTGTAAAATGTAGTGTACAGTTTGTAATTGAACACTTTGTAGCACACATTTTGCGAGTTGCCATTACTATCGATTTATGAATCTTACAAGGGATAATAAGATATATGTATTAATTATTATGACGTTCTCTGATCAGCTAATTTTTATTTTCTAGTCTGTACAAATATACATAAAAAAACCGTATTATGCATGAACATAATGTATAATTATGTAGTTTTATTTCTACATCTATTTATATACCTCAATTCTGAAATCAATACTATACCGTTAATATTGTCATTCAACTGATACTACTACGCATTGTGCTCGTATTCCTTCCTATATTGTGTTGTAACTTTAATTATAATTTTGATATAGTTAACAAATTATGAAACTATATAGACAAAAACACAATGGAACAAAGAAGTTTTAATTACTTTAACTCGCTCTGATATAGTAGAATAAAGATGAAAATACAAAACAAAGAAAAAACAAGCTGCATACAAATATACAGTATATTAATTAATCAATCCAAAACAAGTAAACGTTACTTATATATGTCTAGGGTAGGGTATGTGTAGTTTATATACAAATCCATACTACTAAACTGCGCTCATGCTGTGTTACAATTGCTAATTTTAATTTATAGTTTTAACAAAAAGAATGTCTTTAATTGTCCACGTCCATCGTAGCTAATAATATTCAGTTGCTATAAATTACGATGAATATAATGACAATGAGTTTTTGTAGACTAAATCATGTTACCTGTATAGTTCTTAAATTGTAGAATTAAGTGATCAGTATACGTTTAACAATTGCCGGTGTCATGAACAATTATTAATTTTTGACAATTGTTTATAAAACTTTCTTTCTCTCTACCTTGAAAACAGTAATTCCCGGTCTTCATTTTAACCAAGTACTATGAACTATGTTAAAAACTTTCATAATTCTTACTGTCTCTTGTATTTATTTACACTCTGTTAAAAATAACTTTCGTGAAAGATATTTTCTAATTCTTGTACTAAATCTACGATTTTTTTAAGTTGACGATATTTAAACAGAAATGTCCATGTAATTATTATTCCTTTTATTGTTTTGTTACTACGATAATCAAAGAATACCTACAATAATAAGCTATATGAACTGCAAAATTGACCAGTTTATAATTAAGAAACAATTTTGATCGTGTATTTTGCGTCATTGTTCATGATATACATATAATAACTAATTTTATTATCGTCAATTTTACAATATTTGGCCAACTTACTCGCTCGCTGCCACTACTGGAACTTACTGTAGTTAGAATTTACCACTACTCACTTATTATGAGACAGTTAGTGTGTACGTACAACAACCTTTGATGAATTTTTATGTGCCTCTGCATTTTAATCAATCGGATGTCAGTTCAGTCAGAATTACTGTAGTAGTACACAGTATACAAACCTATAATATTCTATCAGCATAATTGTGCACTTTCTCACAGACACATCAAACGTCGTATAACTCGTTCATAGAAATTACATTTTCTCCTTCGCTGCAAGAACTAAAGATATGTCTCACAACAAACATGAATTCAGATCAGAACCATCTGTTAATTTATTGTCTTATTACTACTGTGATAAATAAAAATCACTGTTCACACGGTTGGTATTTAGCTACTTTCAAATCATTTTTTGTTTCGGGAAAGTTTGTGCTTCCCACTCTACTACAGAGAACAAAGAACACTTTCATTTATAAGGACCAGAAAGACTTCAAAATATACACTTTACTTTCAACTAAACTTCCACGATGCTTTATTATAGCCAATATAGTAACAAATATAATTCCAAAAACAAAATTATGTCATATCTCCAAACTATAAGATATCTTGCCTTCGTATTTGTTATTGTCTTTTTTTTCCTTTCCTTTTGTATATCAAAACAATGTTGATGTTTAAGGTCACATGGTAATTGCATTGCAAAAATTGCCATTGTTTCCCTTTCTATTCAATTTATATTAATTGTATTGTAAAAATTTTTCTCTTGTTTGCTTACAATATCAATCAGTGTAATCAATTTACTAAAACACTTTAGTATCAAAATAGTATTGATATTTCGACATTAGTACTCATTGTAAACGTAAAACGAATTTGATAAAAAATCAGAGAATACATATTTATAATCTAGTAAACGCGATAGATCTCTTGATCACTAGAAAATATGGTTCGGAAATACACACTTTAATCATTTGGTGTTGACGTTGCCCATTACAACAATGAAATGAAGTCGAGAATCAATGAAACCTTTTCATCTTTATTCCATGTAATAATGTAGACCTACATATATTGACCATTTATTGCAAACCTATATCATATTATATAGCAAATAATCATTTGTGGTCGTCAACATCTAGCTACACTTGTAATATCAAATAATCTAAAACCTAAATCTAGTGAAAGATTAAAATGAAGTAATGTTGTTTAACTCTATGAATCTGAAAATTGCATCATCATCAGAAAAGAAAGAAAATAAAGAAAAATTGCAAAAAAAAGTATTATGAAAGCAATACGTAAGTATATAGATAATAGTGTTTCTGAAGATTTTCATCTTTATTCATTCAAATTGTCATACTGTCACACCTGGAACGATAAATCATTGTCCTTTTTGATTTTAAAGTATTTATCCCAAATTTTCTTGCGGTTATCATTTTAAACTTTTGAATGGATTCAAGTTTATCCTAAACCATTCATGGATGTCGATGTCATGCATGCGCAAAAGAGAACAAATCAACTTTCTCCATACTTTGCTCCTCAGCTCCTCATTCCCTTTTCCCTCAACATGAAAAATGCTAATCATAATGGCAAGATCAATAAGCGTGCTTTTACTCATTTGCTTTGCTTTCGCTGAATTTTTTATGCTCGGACAGATCACCGCTGCTTATGCTTTCCACTTCCGTTTGCTGACTACATGGACTTGCATGGACAACATGTCGTTCATTTGTGAATGGTGGTAGTAAGTAAAAGGGTTTTGCTTTCATTTGCTGGTGCTAATACTACTGGAGGAACAAAAATGATAATATAAGGAAAAGCATGGAATGCAAGGGGAAAGCAAATATTGTTAACATTGTGCATTCCAGGTTTCCTTCGTTGTGACGAGAAGAAACCGTCGCCAGTAGTGTTTTCATTACCACGAAACCAAACCAAACATTCTTCCTTTTTCCTTGTTGTCGTGCTGGTTGGTGGTAGCAGGCAAAAAGATGAAATAAAAAATGCAGCGGAATTGACTATTGTGTTTTTCGTTCTTGAGAAGGAATATACAGACATGGTGGTAGACAGATGAAGAGGAACATTGTAGGTAAATACCTACGTAAAAAGTCCATCTGCTCTGGTTCTGCTGCTACTGCTGCTGAGGAAACAAGAGAAATGGGGAGAAAGGTTTGCTTTCACTGTCTATCCTTATGGTAGAGCATGCATGCATGGAGCATACCAGTGAGCTTTTCCTTTCTAATAAACCGTGTAAGCCCTTGCCGACTGTATGTTTCTTCTTCCACTTCCACTCCACCTCTTCTGCAGTTATAAGAAGGGAAGTATAGTAGGCATAGTCTTTGAAACAGTTGTCGTCGTCCCATCCCTTAAAGCGAACAACAAAATGCAACTGATTTGTTTATCATGAGAATTAATTAAAAATAACACTAAAATAGTTAAGTCTGAACATGAATGTTGGAAAATAAGGGAAAGGTGGTGAAAATTTGAGGTCTTATTTTTAAGAATAAAAGTAACGCTGAAAGTAGGTTTTGATAATTTGAAGGATTCGAAATTTCCCTTAAATTCGAAGTTTAAGGGATGGAGAATTAATAAGTTTGAGTAGAAAGCGGTAAGGCAAGGTGACAGTGTTTTATGTGAATGTGCATTCAAGGGTAAGCGGAGTAAACTAGTTAAACTTTTTAGTTACCTTTTTAGACTAATGCACAGAGTTTTCTTGTCGAGTTTTACAATTTAATCTTAGAAAGAAAGAAGCCAAAGAAATATGAGCAGTGAATGTAATCATAATTGTGCGAGTTGGGTTTGTGGTATATTGTGGAGATATTTGAGCTGGAATGAGATTGAGAAATACGGTCGGGACTGTGGTCGAATTTCATGTGGAGAAACTGTCAAATGTTTGAAGTTGAGATTGAATAAATCAGTGAATTTGGTCGTTGGTTTGGTGTTGCATGTTCAAATTGTATTGATAGTATTTGAACAGTATAATGAGATTTTCAATGTAGTACAAAGACTTAAGCAACCGCTTTCCAGTGTAGTTCATATTCAAAATGGAAACGACCGTAATAACAATGGCCATGGCGTTAACGAACTCGACTATCATTTTGCGGAGTTTCCTCAACGACTATTGCAGTAAAGTGAAAAGTAAGTGAAAATATCAATTACATTTAAATTGTATTTTATTTTAGTTTTCTCGGTTCTTTTTTATTGTTGGCGCATGTCAATGTATACTGTATATTTATCTTATGGGTGGCTAGTATCTGATTAATGTGACTTAAATGCACTAATGTAAGATCTGGAAAATGCATGTCTGCATGAAATTTTGTCTTCTAACAGACAGCATGCGGGGTAACATGAGAGGAAATAATCAGAGCATAACCAGCGCTATTCAAATATATTTCTAACCAATTCGGTAGAACCTTGTCATAATTAACTGCAGTACTTGTCTAGTTTACCTTTAATCTTACGTCATTATTATATTATTAATATTATTATCGGACGATCTACTGGACAAACCAGTTTATGAACTACCAAACGTTTTACCTTTGAATTGACAGGTGTTGTCATTTCTTCTATTCATTCGATTCCAGATATTACCAGTAGAATGTTAATTGATCGGCAATGCCGAACCAAATCTACTCATTCTAATCTAATAAATATTTTCTTTAAGCAACACTATCCTTAGCCATTGCATTGTTGAGGTGAAACAAGATATTTATTTTTATCTTTGTTTTGTAAATTGCAAACATCACAATAGTAGCAGCTGGCTAAGCTGCTTTTCATGCTCCATCTAGTATATATGCATGTGCAAATGCAAATTTGATTGCTATGAAACATATCAAACGGTTAACCGATAACAAAGCGATTAGATGAAATTTGCATGCATAAACAGTGCAATAATACTTTTAAAGGACAAATATCTATCAAATCATCTTTCAAACATTCAAGGAAAAGCGTGCTGTTTCTTGAAAAATGGCTATTTTCATTTTCAAAGTAAAAATAACTCACAAACTTATAATGGAATGCATTAATTTGATTTTTTGCTGCGGCCGATGAGAAAAGAAATCCAAAAGAAATGAACTTTAATGAAGGCATACCCACGAACTAATGTGGAATGAGATCATGAATAAATGTATGAAATAAAGTACAAAATGAGCAAAAAATAAAAAGTGACCGCAGTCTATTGTTATGGCCATTACTATTCCAGAGAACTACAAGTAAACTGCCACAAAATAGCCATTACCACAATGACCTCCAAAATGTCTTGTTCTTGAGCAACTCTGCGAAATTTTGTACATCACGTCACCTATCATAAATTTTCATTCATAATGAATACGAAAATGTTTAGAGCATATCATCATTTAGATTGGTGAGAACACATAATTATATATGCACGGACAGCAACTTGCTATGCTCGCATTTTTCCATTACTTAATCCCTCCATCATTCATTGAAGTGTCGCCGTCATCGATGTTATTCCCTTTGAAAATGTTGTTTTTTCTGGTGGTTGTTGCGCTGGCGTTTGTTTTCTTTCTGCATTATTACAACACTGACTGGCCTTTACTGGATCCAACGTCGGTTATGTTTATGTCCATCAAGGAAATAACAACAACGTTTCCTCTATGACACAACTACATAATATCATGTTATTGTTGCCTTACGAATGCTTATTGTATCGTTCGCATATTATTAGCCATTAGCCATAAACACACACATAAAAATGTTTAATATTATGGTTGGAGGCAGTCGCCGTTTTTCTGCCCACGCACTATTTACAATTGAATGGGGAGTAAGGATTGATCTAGGATGTCGGGTGTATGTATTCTCTGTTCTATGTTGGCTAATCTTTTTATAAACATAGTCCAATGTCCATAAGTCCATATAATGATAAAAACACTTGCTAAAATAAAGTTTGCATGCTATTTATTTGTACTGTGTATAAAGTGCATGCACGCATATTTCTTCTTTCATGCAATGATTCGAATTCATGCTTAAAAGAAAATTTCAATATGATAATTCATGATCAACAATTTTGGCATTGAAACGCTTTAAAAGAAATACTGTCCTCTAGCTGGTAAAATTAAAGGTATAATTAAAACATCAGTAAATTGGCTATTATCTTCTTTTTGCATCTTTTGTGCTTTCTGTTCCAGAAACTTGTCCGTCCGGTATAATATTTAATATTTTTACATCATGGACTTAGTTATAGTTAGTACTACGCCAGCAGCAGTAGTACAAGCACACTGGAGAAGAACACGCTAGCCTGAAGCAAGATTTTTTTCTAAAGTTCTCTAGCTTCAGTTTTCTTTGGTCTGGCCTGACCAGCACTCTAACTAACGAAGAGTCTCTGCTAAAAGTTATAATATGTATATTGTGCAACTATATATATATTAAACACAAGATTAGCTTCAGTTGTATACACAAGATGCAGTGCAATAAGTATATATACGTATAAACATTCACCCCATAGGCCATGGACAAACAAAGGAATGGAACAGGCAGAAGCACAAGCAAGTCTGTTAGTTCATTTGGATTTTCTGGGTTTGGTTTTGGAATGGAAATAAAAGTTGGTCTCCTCTGCCCTCTTATTAGTCTCAATGCAATCCACTGGCAAGTGGCGATTGGCAATGCAATGAAACAGTAAACTTGAGACTTGCATATAAAAATGTTCGTTGTAAGTCTACATACATAACATGTTAGATCATTTTTACTGCTCATTGCAATGAACTTTTTATCAACATATGAACATAACATGAGGCAGCACTGGCACTGGTATTGTAGGAGTGATACGCAAGTAATTCAAACACACATCATAATATGCAATGCATGTACACGAAGTCTGAAAACAGAAGACTTGTTGAGTTTTTTCGAGTATGACTCACAGACAGACGGACAGATTCAGAGATGTTGTTACATGCATATTATTTTTTGCAGTCACTAGTCAATGATAAAAATGAAATGAAAAGGGGAGACCAGAGCCAGAGACCCAAAAGCGAGACCACACCACGAGTATTTTTTTACACAAAAATCAGCATTTATTATTCTAGGAAGAGCTCACAATCATCATCAGTTTAGTTTAGTTATCTGTCTATTATGTTATTGTACTATATTCGTCGCAACGTCAGTCAGTCAATTGCATATTATATGAGCTTACAACAACCACTAGCACATTTCATTGAATTTCATTGTTGCTCTGAGCACATTTTCCTAACTAAAATAAACCAGAAAAAAAATCATTTAAGCCAAAGTCAACTTTTTTAGCAGAAACATGATCGTCAACATAAAAGAATAGCCAAACAGGGTAGTACAGATAGTAGTAATAGCAATTTACACAGTAATTAATTGCGATATTATACTTAGCTATTCCAAACTGTGATGCTGCAAGCAATCAGCAAATCTGTAAGAAGTGCTTGGTTTTGGTGTGCAGCCAAGTCAAGTGAGTTTAATGGTGATTACAGGTTTGCATGGATTTTATTTATGTTTATTGTTAATGTGTGTGCAATGAATGTGTGTACGGTTACTACAGTTAGTTATCAATCAATTACAGTATAAACGCGTATTTTTTGCTTGTTCGCTGATGCTGCTGGCGTGTTCACGTCAAGATCACAAGCGTTGGTGTTTTTATCAAAGAATGAGCCATGTTTCATACATACCTTCATTATCTTCATAGATCATAATTGGTTTCTAGATGATTAGATCATCAACAATAATAACGTCATCATCGCCGTGTATTATCATCTTCATAAATATCATATCAATAGAGAGTATCAACACCAACTTAAAAAATATAATGTGAAAATGTAACATTTTTGATCATTCTCTTCTTGATCTGGTCGAACTGTGATTTGGTTTCTCTTAATCCAATTTGTTGCACCTACAAAGTGTGTGATAATGATTAAAATTGAGAAAAATACTTTTAAAGTAGTGTACAATGTGAAATGTTTCATTCCTGATTGGCTTTAACTGTAAAGAAATGCTACTTTAATTAAGCAACCTAAGTTATAGTATGTTTATGTCGCAATGTGTATGTAGTCGATACTTCCGTCCAAAAGAAATAGGTTTAAAAAGTCAAATTTGTCGAAGCACAACAGGATGAACAGTGCAAAACGTCAATACCATGTGCAAAGCTTCCTGTTGCGGTGAACTGTGATAGTCTCTCCATGAAAATTCAAGTACACTTCAAAGCAACTTAGAAACAAATCAATTTGGATTATTAAAATGGCTAGAAACAAGGTAAAACAGACAATAAAACATTTTGTACGTCAATAGTATTCACTATAATTGATTTAATATATCTTACTACTTCTATTTTTGGAAAATATATTATTGCTAAAAATTGCCAGCATTTGTTTCCTATTTCTATCAAAACTACTCGTTCCTATCATGCTCATACATAAAAAATGTCATCAAAATTCTCATGAAGACATTACTCTTGTTTTTCTTTATTTCCTTCCTACACACACTCATTCATGCATGCAATTTTTTGTTTTGCTTCTTGAATTATTGCATTTGCCCAGTTTTACACCCCACGACTGCATTAAATACGAAGGAGGAAAATGGTTTTACGAGATGTCCAGGGAATACATATGTTGTGTTTTATTAGTTAATAAGTTATACAAATGACAGGATTATTACAGCGCTATTTTTATTTCATTTTTATGCATTTTTTTGTGGTGAGTAAGTTGTAAAATGGTATTGATACGAGGATGAGCCACGAAAATAAAATCTGCCATCAGAAGCGTGCTATGTTTGCTGTTCGCTCTGACTAACTAAAAATTCTTTCTTTTATCATATTATTTTAATACAGTCAGTGTATTCTTCATTCTTATTCTTGGTATTTATTCGGTCGATTATGATGACATGCCATAACTATCTGGTAAATTTAAGTTCACTTTTATTCTTTAAAGTTTAAATGGTGCCAGGGAATGTTGCAGTGTCAGAAGAAGCATGGTATGAGGATGCGATGCAATGTTTACGGTATGCAAAAAGTTCAAGAATCTTTATTATCGTTTGGGACAAGAGGCAAACCACTTTCATTGCCTACATCATGGAGTATTATATAGTTAACACAGACGCTACTGATAGGTTATGAAGGAAGGAACATCATGAAACGGTTTTTCATACTACTGCCTCTTGTCTTGACTCTTGACAAAAGATTTCTCTGTCGGTCTGAATGCCAATCGCAATGATAAAAAGCAAAGCAACTTTTACGATAGCTTGGCACCAGGCATCAATGTACTACAAATTGTACTTTTATCAAGAGCAACTTCTTTTGACGCTTTAGTATTTATGGTATTTAAATGACTACATTGTTTTCTACTTTGTTCATTTAGCCCGATCTGTAACAAAAAATATGTGGTGCGTACTAATCAGCATCAAATTCAATCATATTTGCACTTTTGAAAATGTACTATGATGCAGATAATAATACCGTCCATCAGTGAGTACAGGCATGTCATTCGTCATTCACTATTTTGGATTTTTTAAATACTCATACTACTATTACTTCCTTTGAGTATTATCGAACACTGGGAATGAATTGGTGATATGGTGATGATGGTTTTGTAATGCTAATGCGACCTACTGGATACTTAAGCTGGATGATATCGCTACTTTGCTAGCTTCAATTCAATTTTAAAGAATTACTGCAGCATACTACTATAACAAGTCAGTATTCGATCCAGCATAAACGCGTCCAGCAGAGACTATTTAATTAGGTGATATAATATGGGCAATTGGTTGCATGTTGAACGCTACTGTTTCATTCGATAACAAATTCTGTATTTTATGGAAAGGTCATTTCTATTTACTTACCACACTGCCGAATTTCTTTTAAATCATGCATATATAAAACATGGTACATTTTTTATTAGTTAATCCAATCATTTATGTCAGCGGATAGCAGAGCAAGATTGAGTTTAAATGTTAGAATAAGAAGTTGGCCTTCATTTAATGATCAAAAGCAATAAAGTATAATGAACTTGTTGATTAAATTCCATTTCTTATACGAAACTGACATTCTCCGATAATTATCAAGAGCTGTCTATAGGTTATTAAAAGGCAATATCTTAGTCTCGACTCGAGAGTTTAATAGCTGAAGACGAAGCTATTCTTTATAAATTGCGCATTATCACAAAGATGAATTTATTCATAGTAGTTATTATTTCCTTATCTCCTATTCAAGACACAAATTTATGCGGATTGAACCGTTATCAGTCTGGATCTCCTTCCGTTGACTTCAGATATAACATTTTAATGTTCAGTTCAGACAGACATAATCGATTAAAATTTATCTTTACATTCCATTCAGCCCGAAGAATAGCTTTCATGAAGAGATGATACCAATACTAACTGCAGTGGCATTTTAGCATAATCATATAACGTATTTAACTGTTGAACTTCTCTGTATCTTAATTTTATCCACATTGTGGAGTGTTGAGTTCGTCTTAAGACGTAGTTAACTTTTGCAATTTCACCCGTGTCAGTATCATTATATTGTACCCGTGTCAGCATATTGATAAATACAAAATCTAGATTACGTGTTCACACTTTTCACGCTGGACATAGACAAGCTAACTCCAAACGGTATGCACTTTTGAGCTCTAAAATCTACGCATATCAGTTACTGGATTCATAAATTATTATTTATTATCAAAAATTCACTCAATCCAATGAAAGCACCATATTTAAAATAAGTTATCCAATATCAACTAATAAATCCAGTAACTGATAAGCGTAGATTTAATCAATGCATACCATTTAGAGCTAGCTGTGTGAAAGCGTTTAAAGTTGAAATTTTTTTGTATTTATTAATATGATGAGTGCGCAAACATATAACGATGCTTGGACTGGGGTGAAATGACACACATTAACTCCGTCTACGTCTAAGATCCACAACGAAGAGGATAGCTTCCCAAAGTTTTCTTCGTAGCATTACTCTCATCAATATTTACAAACAAAAATATTTTGGCATGGTGCAAACTATAATTACAGAAAATAGTACAGAAGTGGAAATTAAGTGTTCCTTTTAGTTATTCACATTATTATTACTTATTGCCCAAGTCTGAGCTATTAAACAAACTGATAAATCTAGTATTAGTAGAGACGAAAGCAACCCAAAGACAAAAGGCAAATATCGAAAGTTTGACAGAAAAGAACACAGGCAGATACTAAAACACGCTTCAGATACTAGGGAATTAGTGGAGTTTGTAGTACCAACTTTTGGCTGCTGCTTGCTGCCGGATTTCCGCTAAAATGTTAGCAAGCCCCACCATCATCATCGTCACCAGCACGATACTCTTGATGTGAATGTCGATCAAATAGGCAATATTGCCATACATACGTGCAAAAGCAAAAGGTAACGGAAACGAGTTGAAATGGGCGAGATATTGGTATGGATTGATGCTGATGAGTTGGCTAGGATCGACTCACTCCCACTCTCGACAACGTACGTATACGACTGTACGGTGAGTAGACATAAAAACATTATGCATTACTCAAAAAAGAACTAAAAACACCTTGCTGAATACCTGACTCACCTGTGAGCAGAGTGTTGACACGGCATGTTATTGTGTTAAAAGTTATCTAATTATGTCATGTTGCATGTATTTTTAGTCCAACTTCCCTGTTTCTCCCTAGTTTTTGCTTTCATATTTTTCAGCTAGGGTGCATGTAATGTTGAAACTGATTACAGATGGGTTGGTATGCTTATTGGCTCTACTAAAAAGTTCTGAATAGCACCTAAAACATCTTTTATTTTCATTCAAGATATTTATTGCATTTTCATCACTTATTGTACTGTTATCAATCATCAGCATTCTTTGTATTCGGTAAATATTTATATTTATCACAAACAATGAAGCATTACAAAAATTGTATGTTCCTATTCTTTATTTAAAGAACATAATTTAATCACGCGGTTAATCAGTGCATGATTCCAGTTAAAGTTTCTTTATTAGCTTTGATTAAGCTGATGCATTGTCTGTCTGTCCGTAGTCCTGTTAGACTTTTACGTGGGCATATTCACTAAACGATCAAAACAAAAAGTGAAAGCTGAAAGCATCCTCCTTTCAAAGAGCCGAAAGATTAATGATGTTTCACTTCACCCCGGTCATGGTGATAGTTAGACTTTCTTCATTTACCATCTCCACTAAAAGCATTGAATGGAATTTTCCATATTTAATCCGTCTCAGATGGAAAATTTTTAATGCGGGTTTGACCTTTCAATTTTCCTCCGTTTTTCCTACATCTCAATATCAATTAAATTGCCGATATAAATTACACCGGAAAGTTGTGTGACAGAAACATGTCGTATGTCGCGTCGGTCCGAAATTACGATATAACTATTTACGTAAGCAAGCAGTTATATTCGTGTTCATCGATCATCACAAATTACAAAAACAGACACTGAGTGTCAGTTTAGCACACAAGTTCTTTTAAAGAGGAGCCGTCATCAATAAAATAACACAAGAAAATAAATAAGTGGCTCATAAATTTAAGTGCTTTCATACTTTCATAAAAATAATATAAAGAGGAAAAATTTTGAATGGAATTTTCGGATTTATAGTTTACGATTTTTTATCCTCACATTTGTACTATTTTATATAGTAACTCTATCTCACTTTAGAAAGCACTTGCCTCCTTAGACCAAAGTAAAATGACTTTAAAAATCTCAAAAATAAATAATAATAATAATAAAATCTTTCACGGTTTCCTCTTTCCTTTCATCTTTGTTCTTTCTTTTTTGGCTTTTTGCTTCTCTGACTTTTTTTATGTTGTATAAAAGTGTTGAGTTGGTGGTAAAATATAACCATGGCTTGAATTTTAAGACCTTTAAGACTATTAATTACCTTTTCATGCTTGACATAGAGTTTTGCATGTGGGCTAATAATGGGGTTTTGCCTAAAAATTCTTCTTTCTTCTTCTTATACTAACTACTTAGCAACATATTTTAATATAGTTTACAAAGTAGTCTGTTTGAAATATTTTGAAAACCCAGACTACAATTTTGTGATTGCGATTGCCAAAAAATCAAATGTTTATCATCTTCTCTCTTTTTTCTTATTTCTTGGCACGTGTTCATTCTCTTTTTTAAATGTACTAAAAAAGAGAATCAACTTGAAGAAGCAATAATAAGAAGAGGAGAAGATAAGGTAACCACAGCTGTTTTCCGTTCGGCGTCATTCTTTGCTCCCACCATCATCACTGCCACCAGAACCACCGTTAGCATCATCACTAATACGAACCTTTGGAAATTGGCAAGAAGCGTTGAAGATTTATCCTTTGCTCTACTAGTCGCCTGTTTATGTAGTAGTTTTAAAAGTAACAACAGCCATAGAGGTATAAGTAGTAATACTATTAATAATGGACGGTTGGGCAGTGGAAGGCAGACATCATCAGTTTCATCATCAGAAGAAGAGTTTCAGCCAGTCCTCGTCTACAACGACTACTACCCGGATCCTCCATCAGAAGCATCATCAACAGAATTTGAGAGTGTCAACTAACCTGTTCCAAGTGAGTCTGTCTTCCGACGTTAAAACAACTAACACAAATTATTTTGCCGGTGTTATTTCATTGTATATCATTCATTAATCTCGATTGATATATACCTTTTCTGGAGCAAGTACTAATTAACATAAAGAGGAGGATTTAACAAAAATATTAATGAAAAGATGCTAATGGGCACTGTTCCAACCAAACTAACTGAACTGCGGTGAATCGGTGGCATGGCAATGGCATGTGAAATAATTGGAACTTAATCAAAACGTGTAAAGAATTATATAAATCCTTTTTTCGCCTGTATTTAAACATGTAGCACATACATACTTTTTTGCCTGATTAATTGAGTGAAGAGTGTAAAACTGTCTGAAATGTAATAATATAATTATAATATTGCGATTATGCGATAACAGTTTTCCTTTTGACAAGCGCATAGTCGAAGCCAAAGGAAGGAAAGATCAGAGAGCTAGATTTTGTAAAACATTTCTCTATACACATTTTTATAACAAGCAATTTTAAGCAGCTAAACTGGTGGTCTTATTTTTCACAACTTTTAGCTAATGATTAACTTGACTGAAAATGACAACTTCTTATGAAACTGATTGAGAAGAGTGAAGAATTTCTTCTGAAATGAATGAAAGAAGAAATAGGGTTATTAGTAGAGAATAGAGAAGCGTCCATTTAAATAATTAGCAACTCGCAATTAACACATTTGCTTAAGAGCTTCGCATTTCAGTAATAAAATGGAAAGGTGTATTTATGATACCGGCAGCTTATATTTTATTATTCGAAAGCAGAAAAAAGCCGTATTGTTCTTGTTGGTATACGATGCATGCTTGGTTAGATGAGATTAAATTTATATCGAGTTGGTGATAAAGCTGTATGCGTGCTAGTTATATGACGCATATGACGACTGTGTACAGTTCTTATATCTTATCAGTTTTCATTTGCTGCGTTAACCTGACTTTTCCGCTCTCGTTAAGAAAATTACGAACGCAAGCAAGACGAGCAGTACATGTTTGATATTTGTATATTTCCAAATTGTGTGAATAGCAAAAACCAGAACTGTACCAGGAAGAGGGAAAATGGATTAGATACTCGATTCAATTTCAGTTTTTCTTGAGAAATCTTTTGAAATCCTTTTCAACAAAAAGTTGCACGTTTGGTGCATATTCTCTAGCTTGTAAAAAGTTGACATTTGGTGGTGTTTAAACAATAATATTATTGTTGTACATTTTTTTGGTACAAAATGCTGTTCAGCAAGGCAAGCCATGCAAGATGATCAGACAGATTGTGTCACATTTGCAGTTTGGAACGAACAAGGATATTATTTTTTATTTACTATAAAAGTTCAGGGATCAGGCATAAGCGAATCCTTTTTATTGCTTTTTAAGAAAACGTGCAGTAATTTTTGTCGGGAGGATTTAATATTTTTTCAATATTTTTTAAATGATAAACAGGGAAATTATTCAAGCATCATGTCGGATCAAGATTGGCCTCAGATGACCAATCCCCCCACTTCCCTTACTTCTTCTTCCCTTTTGTTGAAGAAAGAATTGGAAAACATGTCGTTTGAGGAGTCTTCTGCTGCCACATCCTCTTTAAATGTGCTCAGGAATGAATCAATACCCGTTGTTGCAGGCCTTCCTCATTTCGACAGCTTTTTTAGTTCACCCCACGCCCTGAAATCTTCGTTGGGAACAGCCACCGAAGGTTTATCATTGACTACTTCCTCAGCAACGACAAAGGCATTTCGTGCGGAGCAGCGTCAGGTTTTTGCATCTTCTAGTTTAAATAGTACTACTGGCACAAGCCAGCAAACTCACAGCCAAAATGCAGCAATGGTTGCGGCGTACGGTACCACTACCTCCAGTAATGTCGTCTGTGATGGCAGCAGTAACGGTGATAGCAATAATCCCATCATGCCTGTGTCTTTTCTCAGCATGAGTCCCTTAATGTCATCCTCAGGAAATATGAATGTACTAAACATGAAAGCCAGTATGCAACAACAGACAACCACTCAAATTTCCACAAGTAACTCACTCGGTGTCACAAGAAGTTTTTCATCATCGTCTGGTTTCCTCCCATCGTCCTCATCAACACTCTTTAGCAACAGCGACAGGAGTGGTAGCACGGATACTGCACTTCAGTCTAGTGGCGATCTCGTTCCATCCCTTGACTCATTCGTCAGTCCCTTCAAAAGGGCCCCCTTTCATTTTAGAAATTTTACACGACCATTGTGGGCAGACATGAAGGACAATCGAATGACATGGGATCCCACCCTTCTTATGAAATCCTCCACGAGTCAGATGCAATTCAGTGCCAGTCAGCAAACGTTCCTTGAAGCAAGTACTAGTTCCAATGGACAGTGTCGAGTGCGAGCGTTTAAGGGTCAACGTGTTTTGCTCAGACAATCTTATGGTGCTTCTGAGTCAGAATCAGAAAATGACGAGGATGATGACGATGACGTGATAAAAAGCATCACATTTAGACAAAAACCCGCTCTCCCTTATCAACAAAAACTAGCAATTACGAACAAACCTCATTATTATGAACCCTCTGAAGATGACGATGTCAGTATTATCGCGCCCTCTGAAACGGACACAGAGGGATATAGCAGCCCGAGAGACAGTGGAGTCACAATTGAAGAACTTCCAGTGACTCCGGAACATAAGAAGTGCTACAAAGTTGCATTTGAGTTGTTAACCACAGAGAGGACGTATGTGAAAATTCTTCACTTGATTGATCAAGTATTCCACTTTCGGGTTGACCAGGAGAACCGAGTACAAACCATGTTTCCTCCGGAGATTATCACGCAAATGTTTTGCAATATTAAAAGCCTCTATCAATTGCATCATGACCATTTACTTCCGCAGTTGGAAAAGAGATTGGCCAACTGGGAGGAAAACCCAAGAATTGGTTAGGAAATATGAATTTATTGAAGAAAGTAGTATCTGTTTTTACTTATATGATTAAGTAGGAAAATTAATATGCATGATATGTTGCTGTTTTTTGTACAGGTGACATTATGAAAGACTTTGCTCCATTTCTGAAAATGTACTCGGAGTACGTACAAAACTTTGACAACTCCATAAATTTGATTAATTTGTATCGGGAAAAGAATATCAGATTTCTAAATATTATGAACGAAATCCAGGTTAAACTTTACGAACATTGTTTTAGTTTTATTGTACATCTAAATCGATGACATGATCATTTAAAGAAAACATTATTTGTACTTTATTTTAAATAGAAAAAGGAAGAATGTGGTAATCTTCCCATTCAGCATCACTTGATTGGTCCCATTCAAAGAATTCCTAGGTATCAACTGTTGCTTGAAGCGTATCTGAAACGACTTCCAGAAGACTCTGAGGATAAATCAGACACTGAAAGTATGCAGTCTTACAACAATTACTATGATATTAATTTCTGGAGGCAGTACTCTATTATGCATACTAATAATGGTTTTTATTTTGTTGCAATTTTTAGAAGCTTTAGATATGGTCACCAGGGCTGCAAAACATGCCAATGAGACAATGTCTCGAATAGCCAGCTTTAAAAAATTGCTCGAAGTCCAGGAAAATGTAAAAGGTGTGGTGGATCTGGTGAGCCCAACCAGGACCCTTGTCAAGGAAGGAAAAATATCGAAAATTTCCAACCGTTCAGGGGATCATCAGGAACGCTACGTCTTCTTGGTAAGCTCTAATCAAAATCTAGAAAAATATTGAAATTTAAATATCAGAAATTATATATTTATATATTTTAATTCATTGTTTCAATTTAATTTTACAGTTTAGTGACGTAATACTTTTATGCTCCGTTCGCCTCATGGCAAACCCAGTATCACCTGCCCCTTTTCAACTCCGAGCAAGACTGGACATGTCCACTGTGACTGTCGCTGAAGGAGATGATTTGGAAGTTGTGAATACGTTTTATGTAGAGGATAGTCACAAAAAGATTGAATTGTACACGAACACCGCACAGGAGAAAGAGGAGTGGATGACGGCCATTCATAATACAAAGGAGGAGCTCATAGAAAGGAAATCTTCTCTCCGCCTTGGTTCTGTTAGTCCCACTGAGGACGAGCTGGGACTGAAGGAGCCCACAAAACTAAAAAGTGACAGTGTGTCAAAATGTATGGAATGCTATACATCATTTAGTATGCTCAAACGGCGTCATCATTGCCATGCTTGCGGTAGTGTTGTATGTGCCAAATGTTCGGAAAGCAAGTTACCGTTACAGTATCGCGGCGGAAAAGCCAGCCGTGTATGCAAACGCTGCAAGGCGGTGCTTCTAGATAAACTTGCTATGTCAAAGAAAAACAACGACTCAGAACAGTCCACGCCAGATGACTCGGCAGAGAGGCTCAGAGGAGTTCTTGATGTAAGACATACCTCATATAATGGGAGTTTTATGTAGTCCCTAAACTCACCAGATTCACCTTCTTATATTGTGACTATCTGTTTAGGTTCCAGCCAATGTACCTGCCGTTCTAAATGGTTATCTAAGTCTACGTCTGAGGGGACGCAAGGAATGGACGAACAGATGGTTCACCCTCAGAACTGATTTTGTGCTCTATTGCTACGAAAAGGAGTCTGACGAGCGGGTACGCATAACGGAAAATGCCTTTTGGTTTTATTTGTATAATTGTATTTTAATAATGTTTCGTGTATTTTTTCTTTCTCAGGCAATGACAGCTACCCCAATTCCCGGCATGTCTATTCATCTCATCGAAGACCTGTCTAAAACAGATGTACCTAGTGTAGCTTCCAGCGAGAAGGACCGTGTATTCCGAATCGCACATAGTCATGGACGAAAGTCCTTCGTGTTTCTTGCCCAAAACCGAGCTGACGCCATCAACTGGGTTCGTCATTTGAAGCAAGCTGCGAAAGCCGAGCTAGTTGACTGCCCTCCAAATAACAACAATTCCCCAGAGAAAACGAAAGCTACAAACTCAAATTTAAAAAACAACGCCACCATCATCAACAATCAACCATGACATATCACATAGAATAAGACATCTACAAAAGTATTTAATTTCGAGAAACACCAACACTACCAACGAAAATTCTTTCCAACGAGATCCAGATCCAATTGTATTTCACTATGTTACAGGCGTAACATTTAAAAGAAAACTTACCAAGTTATTTGAGTATTGCCAAACTACAGGTACTCAAAGTGGGGAATGCTTATTTCATGGTTAGTTTATGTCCCACCTTATGTCTATTTTAGTTTTTTTGTGTTAAATAGCCTTAGCCTCTGATAGCATAATAATTGATGAACTAGTTTTCAATAAACGAAGAAAATGATTGTTAGGGGGTTTAAACTTGTGCCAGGTAGTTAGATTAATTTGTAAATAAAATAAAATAATTAGGATTTTGTAGATAGCTTTAACAATTAGCCATTACGTTTATATCGCTTAACGATTATCAGTACGGCAAGTACAACTATTTTAAAAACTAGTTTCTAAATGTATGAAAATACGTATGTATACACAAGAAACACTTCACAATACAAAGTGCTTGAACAATCGCTTTCAATAATATAAAACTACTTGTTGTTACTGCAATGATCATTGTTGTCGTTTCTGTTACGATACTGTAGCCATAGCAATAATAATACATAATTCTACTATTTTGTATGAAAGGACACCACATTGTGCAAATTAATGAAAAGTTTTTTCATTTCTTTAATCTTCCGTTCAGCAGAGAGAAACAATTCCTAGCCATTTTCATTTTTGCTAAAATATTGTGATCGGTTTCCTGTGTTGATAACTGCGGCACATTTTCTGTCTTATTATACGCACTACTTCATTGCTGTTGGTGTTGCTATAAAGGCCTGCGTCCATTCTGTGCCTGCTTTAATTTTTCAATAAATTAGAATGTCGATTGAAAATTCATTCGTAGGTAATTTATAACTTATTCGTACATATACGTACGTAGTTAAATAACTAAACTCACCGTCAACGTTAGTTATCGTTAAAACCGTGCTAAAATTTGTTACTTTTGCAACGCAAATAATAAAAACCTATTATGTATACTACATATAGTTACTATTTTAAGAATAATATAAGTATGATAATTGGTAATTAAAACAGTCAGCTCTTCAGTTTTTTAACGGAAACGTACAACTTCCAGTTAAATACTATCCTATATATCTACCTATGTTATAAGGTGGAAAACATGTTACTAGGAAACAAACTGTTGTCCTACCTATTTTGTTCCTTATGTTTTCATGATAATAGACATTGTTATTAGGAGTTGCCATACAGATTTTTCAATAAAATGAAAACCAAAATTTACAAAATAATGTGCTGCTTACTATTTATTATGTGTTTAAGACAACATTTTATTTATAGCATCATTATGAACTATCGCATTTATGTGACAGTAACTCTAAATCCGTTTCAGTTTTCCCAGTACAAATGAAATGAGAACAGTTGTATTTTATTCACGCGTAATAACTTTATGTTTATACACATTAATAACATTCATATCGATATTGATTTCTCAAAATTAATTGTCATATTCCCCACTTATTTATATTATAATTTGGACATTTTAAATATCTGAAAATTTTAAAGACATATCGCACACCGAAAAAACATGTATGTTTACGAACTAGTAGGATCAAAACCACAACAAATAGAAACTCAGGAGGAGGGTGACGCCGTTTCATGGGTAGACTGTTGAGGTGAGTTTGCTAGATTTCCTGTAAAATGTTTGAATTCAGAAACTGTAGTGACCGGAGGATTTACTGTGGATTTGGAAACTTGTTGCTGCTGTTGATCTTTCCTGGTTGCTGATGATGTGTTACTAGGATTGTTGGAGACATTTGAGGCATTTGAAGCTCTACCCCGATCTATGCTATCCACAATTGCTTCTAATGAATGTAGACTGGTCGGCTTTGGCACGCCATTTTCATCAGTTTCTGCAATAAAGACAGAAAAAACGCAATGAGTTTTATCAGGTAAACAGTTGTTAAAGTACTTCAGTGGAATATTTCGAAAGAAAAAACAGATGGAGAAAGTAGCGTCAGAATTAGCATTTCTACTTTTGCGGAAACGCTCTACACCAAAATTGTACAAGCAGTAACGTTATATTCTACAAGCACGCATATGAAAAGGAAAACGAGAAAGTTAACCAAGATTAAAATAAAATATTACATAGAAATGAAATGGAATATGTCAAACGACACGCTACATTAATATGCTAAGCATGAGTGGTAAAATGTTCCAAGTTCTGAAAACTGTTTACTCTCCCACCTCGTTTGGAGCTGTTACTGCGTTTATTTTATTGGGATGATTGGTGAAGCATTACATTTGAACGGGTGAGATATTTCACCGAAAAGAAAACAGCACCTGATTTCCCGACTTAATTTTTTTGAGTCGATTGCATTGACATAAAGATTTGAGCTTTCCTTGTTTTACGAAATTTATAGGTTTACACGGGATGCGAATTTATTTGAGCTTCAAGCAACAGTTACATACAAAATAACTTAATTTTGGTTTAAACATAAAATGTTATTCCCATAAAGCATACTACATACATAAATACAAAATAGTTGACTATTCTTCTAATAATATTAATACTGCAACAACACGACTAACTCTAGCATCAATGTTGGTGTTCTTCTCCTAATTTTTTCCTCTTCCTGCAAAGTTGCAAGCAAGGAATTTTAAATGGGCGCAACGTGGGTGGGTATTACTCCTTTGCGCACTCAAAGTTTTCTCTGTGAGTAGGAAACCAACTAGTACTAGAAGCACTCCATTTCACCAAGAAAGGAGAGACAAGACGCGACACGACAAGACACTTCCATTCCAATGCCATAAAATGAATTTACCCTTGTCTCTTTACCCTTTCCAAAAAAATCTCAATCTGGCTACTTTAGAGTGAACCCAAAACGAATCAAAATGACAAACGGTGGAACACACCATAAAACGAAGAGTACATCTTTCCTGTCACCGTTAAAAATATAAAAAAAGAATAGGACATGTGCATTATAATAATGTGATATGAATCTTCTCTCTCTTTTACTAATAACTTACTTCATAAAGTATTACAGACGAATAACAGTAAACAGAATATGCAAGGTACGCATTCGTATATTATAAAAATGCAGTGTGTAATGTACACATGAATTGAATGGATATTGCATACCTTTAAACAAGAAAATATTTCTACAGAATACGTTTTTCCCGAAAAAATTGTCAAAGTCAAAATGCTCCGAGAAAGAATATTATTATAGCTTGTATCCAAACACTGAATTCTCTTAAATAGCCGTATTTGTTACAACACAAGGGAATATGATATACTGTAACTACTCGTTGTCGTACTTATTTGACTCGCCTCAGTTTACCGTTTTCGGTTTCATATTACAGTTTTCTTACGAGAAAAACAGACGATTCGATTCAAAAAAGCAATAAAGCAAATACATGACATGAAAATAGCACTTATCGTAAAAAGGAAACATTTACCAATAGTAGCCGCATCATGATATAAGTTCAGGTGACATTTTTAATCATCGTCTTGAGCTCATTATACCTATTTTCTACAACGCTTTGAATCAATTAACCCAAAAGCGCAATACTTTAAAGATCAATTCATTTTATCAAGTTGTCAACCGTTAATGAACAGTTCAGCTTCTTTTTTTTTGTTTTTGTCATCATTCCTTCTCAAATTAAATCAAAGAAGTAATATAGTCGTCAAACTATATAACATTT